>VYZW01051362.1:24161-47237 GCA_013401315.1 Balaeniceps rex
CCCCCAGGCATCATGTCACAGCTTTCATCCATCCAGCCAAAGATCTGGAATGTGTTCCCTTCCAGGCTGTCAGGGCTGCTACTTAATCATGAATATAAATCAGAGTTGTGCAATATCATGTCTCCCCACCTTTCCTGCTCCCTGCAAAACCCTGGGAGTGAGGGTGGGCTGTGTGTGGGTGTAAAACAGCAGAAAGAAGTAGCATGAATACAAAATCTGTTACTCATCCAGGAAATTCCAGAGATTGGATAATATAATTCTAAAGGTTAAAATAAATTCTGAAAATTAAAGTCCAAAAGTCTGATAAAGTCTAATTAAGCTGCTTGTGCAACATTCACTGGGCTGCTTGATCCAGAATATCTGCAGGTTACTGACCTGGCCCTTATACAGTGATGCAGTGAAGACAAGTTCAAAGTAAAGATGGGGGAGAAGACCAGAAATTTGAGTGTGCGGTGTTTGACATGTTTAAGGCTAACACAAGACCTCAGGCGGTCCCTCCTTAATGCTGTGGCAAATTCAAGTGTAAGGGCGAGAGGTTGGTATCGGAGAAAATAATGAGAAGCAGAGCAGACCTAGCAGTAGTAAAAGATGAGACAGTATCATTGCCTTTCTCCAAAGAGGCAGTTGGAAGGAGTTCTCTAGTCAAACAGTGGGAGATCTATTGCTACCGCAAAAGGAAAAGCAAGGAGATAGTATGTATGCAGAGTATCCTACAGGAGGGCATCAAAATCCTCCATCTTCCACTGCTTCTCGTGGGACTAACACTGACAGATACCTAAAATGAGATTACTGCTTCATTCAGGGCTTTCATTAGTTTTGGCAGCAAAAATTAATTTTGCTTGTCTTTAAAATGCAGACAGCTCCACTGCTGCCTTGCCCTATTGAGGTGGCTGTTTGTGCGAGGCAGAGGAATGCTACTCCTGTTTGGGATTTTCAGCTATAAAGCGCCCTGAGTTTGCAATGAGTGGGGTTTGTATTTTAACAAAGTTAACCTCCCTGCACCTGGTCTTGTCAGCAGTAATGGACTTGCCTGGTGCCCTCTTCAACTCAATTCACTGTGTTCATCAGAAGACTGAAGATCAGATTAACACTTTCTCACTCTGTCTGCAAGCCCAATCTTTCAATTTGTTTTCTAGCTGGATGTTTCTGCACTACATCAACATATGGAGTTGGTTTGGTCTCTGCTTTGCAAGTACAAAGCTAAGACTTGGTTGCCTGGCAAAGATGTAATTTTGCTGCAAAGACTGCAGGAGCTTGTCTCTTTGCTGCTTAGATTGATAACGTCTAGAAGTAACTTCTGAAGTTGCTGCTGTTTACATTTTTTTCTACTGAGATGGGGTAGGATAAAAACCTAGGCATATTTCTTCTGAGTAACTGACAGTTCAGAGAGGCACCCACAGAAAGAAAAGTTTCTGTATGCACTGCTTTAGATGCACTGTTTTCCTTGTGAGTCTTGTCTTGTGGCTCATCTATATGCTATGTTTTAAAACCGCTTATGGCAAAGGTTTGCCTTTTTCTCCCTCTCCCTGCCTTCTGAATTGTACTTTTGTTTAACCTGCATCCTGGCAAAATGAGCATGGAAGGGCAGTATTCACTGATTGTGTTTGGGTAATATCCAGCAGATAGAGCAGTTTGGTTGTTACGCTGCCTGTCTGTTTTGCTGTGTAAGCTGAGATCACAGTGAAGGAGGGAGGTGTATTCCAGAGGAGAAAGATGACAGCATTGTGGCCTGGCTTGCGCTGTGTAGCCCCCTTCACAGCAGCTGTTTTAGAGACGCATCGCTCAGGTGTCTTTGTGGAGTACCCAGGAATGCGTTAACTAACATTTCATTTATGATTTCTTACAGGGGGCCATAACGTAACTATTTCGCTGCAGTCGAGGACGGGACATACTCACATGCCTTCCGTAGTGGGGGTTCTGGTCTTCACCCAGTTCTGGTTCTGGTTCCCCCTGTCACACTTCTTGTCGCTGGCTTTCACCCCAACCTGTGTCATTGGCCTAAACAAGGATCTTAAGGTAAGTAATGAGGAGAGAGGAGATAAGGCGCTGATAGCTGCTTGGAAGACGCAAGTGGTCTGGGAGGGGTGTGCATGGATTTGTTGGTTTTCTTTGCAGGTCTCCAGCTTGTTTGTGCCAGGAAAGGCGCTAACTGGAAGAAGTCTGAAAAGCAGGCTTAAATTGCAGAACTGATGGTGGGAATAGGGACAACAAAAATGTAGAGAGCAGACTTTGACCCCTTTACTTCAAAGTAGCTTACAAAGAAAAGAGCTCTAGTCAGTATATGTGGGCAGAGACCACCCCATTATCATTCCAGAAGGTCAAGGTTATTTTAAAAAAAAAAAAAAAAAAAAAGTGTGTCGCCCCCCTGCCCTCCCACATAAATTATGTGATATTCTCCCCTAGGAAAGCTAGCAGTAGGAAAACAGGATTTGTTTAGATTCCTTGGGGAGTAAGCACTAAACAGAGCAGTCATGGGTACTGCACTTTTCTTATGCATCTGTTCTTCCAGCTGATCAGCTGTGGCATGGCCCTTGCAAGCTGTGTACCATGCTGGGTCTCCTGTGCACAAGAACTGAGCTAGTAACTTCCACAAAAAAAGCTTCTGAACATGGCAGCACAGGGGTGTGCAGCCCCCTCCTGTCATTGCGGCAGGCTTATTCTGCGACACACAGAGCATGCATAGGGCTGGGCTGCTCTCAGAGTCCCTCTGGGTCTGAGCCAGCCTGCTGGATTGCAGCCCCTGGACCAAAACCTTAGGGCTCTAGGTTGCTCTTCTCCACCTGTCTCGGGCTAAGCATCAAGTCAATCTACACACAGCACAAAATTCTCTCTCTGAAGAGAGAGATTTTGCATGAAAATGCCTTCCCTGCCCTCTAAATACTTCACAGGAGTTGCATTGCTGCTTGTCTCTGCACCTCCCCGGTAGTGATAGGCTCCGCACCTTTTGGGCTGCTTGGCTGTACTGCCATTTTGACTCCCTCTCCCCATCCCTTAGGGTTCCAGAGAGCCCAAACAGCTGTAGGTGAGTTATGTTGTATAACTTGGCTTGCATACTAAAGCCAGCTACAGACTGGATGCATGTTATGGGCTGCACCACACCCACCTTGCTTCCTCAGAGCAGTCCCTGTTCTGTTGCTCCATGATGTGTTGTAAAGGAAGAGAGCTGAGATGATGCAGAAGTTAATTCAGTTTAAGAATTTGGATTGACTGTCAAAAGATGCTTTCTGCCCTTGCTTAAGTAGCTGAGAGTAAGAGATTATGTGACATTGGTAACCCACCCCCAAAGCGTACTGTCCTTTTGCAAGAGGTGAGTGTCAGGCAGTGCTTGGTTTGCCCTAGCATGCGTTGACAGAGCAGATCTTCACTTAGATCTTAAACCAATTTTATGTTAATATGAGCAGGCACAGCAACAACATCAAAACCACAAAAGCTTCGAAACAATGAAAACAAAGCATGGTGTGAATAGTGTGGAGCATATGGAGAAGGCTAGAAGAGCTTGCCAGAGTCGAATTATTGAATAATTAAATAACATTGTTCTAGTTGAACTGTTGCCACTGATAACAGTTTCTCAGCTTCCGGAAGGGGAGAAGGGGAAGCTTGTATTCTTTAGAGGATCTGTGTTTGTCTCTGCTGGAAGGAAAATGAAGCTAAAGTAATTATTCTGCTGTGGATTTTTCCCCTGCTTTTCTCGTCTCTGACAATTTTTTTCACTGTTTGCCTTAGATGCCAAAAGTCCAGTACAAGTCCAACTGTAAGCCGTCCACATTTGCCTACCCCCCACCTCTCGAGGTACCAAAGGAAAAGGAGAAAGAAAAGGTATTTGGGTAGCTTTCTGCATTGTAAAGACTAACCCCTTTTCCCTCCTAGTATAAACATTGACTTTGGTGGCACTAACAGGGAATCTAAAGAGCGAAAGAAAAATTGGCAGGTGCTATTGTCTCTGAAAGAGCATTCTAGCTATTTTTTCCTGCTGCGCCTGGGACTGTTGCTGATTGTGGCATACGACTGCTGTGCTACTGAATCACTGGAACATCCCTTGTCTCCAGTGGTCAAGCAGAAGCTTTGATTAATAAAACTGTTTTCCATGCCCTACTGATTTGTAGGTGTGTATCATCTTTGTACAGCAGCAAGCACAACAGTGTCCTTGTTCGTGACTTGGGCTTCAAAATGCTACTGCAGTACAAACATTGAGACTATTAGGTGGAACACTTCTCAAATAGTCCCATATGGAAGGACACAAGTGTACCTGGGCTCAGGGCACTGGGCCCATGTGCTAGAATAATAGCTGTCGGGCCCATGGATTGCAAAAAGGTAAGTGTGGAACTGAGAATATCTAGGTATTGAAAAGAAAGAGATGAGACCTGTGGGATGACAAGCAGGACAATAGCGGAAGCAATTTGTCTCCTGGCGTAAGATGGTAAAAGCTGTTGAGCAGACCACAGCAGCAGGCAGAGCAGCCCTTAGGGAGCAATTGCAGCAGTGGAGAACTCAGGCATGTAATGCTGATGAATGACATTGTGTAAAAACTGTAAAACATTTTACCAGAATTGAATGCTGGGCAGGACAGATTTCCAAGCCACCAAGGAACCCAGAAATGAACTCTGATGAGAGGCAAAGCTCACTGCTCATAGCTGCTTTCTCACCTTTGGAATAGGATGGGAATTGGACAAATCCTTTCTCTTTTAACTTCCCTGGCCAAAGTTAAAATGTGCCAGGAGTCCACACTTAGCCTCGAAAGCCTCACCAGCAACATGACAAATGCGGTTGCTCCCTGTCCCTCTCAGAGAGTTACTGCCTTACAGAGATGGTTACTGTGGATAGAGAGATGTGCTCACTGGAAGGGAGACGTGCTGAATTCTTGTGTTTGAGTGTTGCTTCTGCGTACTTTCTGGCTCAGGAGTGTCAAAGTCTCCTGAGGGCTCCTCCATAGGGCATTTTGCGTATCCACTTCTTTAGACTGATGAGAAACACAGCTGTCTGATTAGGACAGTGGAACGGCTCTAGGTCGTTCTAAAGAGTATCTACATACATGTTTCTTTACCTTGGAGACTCTGGCAATGGGTTTTCCTGTAACAAGAATTCTGTTTGTTGCTCTGTTAAAAATAAATAAAGAAACCTCTCATATAGAGATCCAGACAGTAATGATTAATCTCTAAATTAGGAAGTTTGCTCTCCTTCTGCATATGTGGCTGGACCCAGTCTGCATGCATAGTATTTTTTTGTCCCATCTGTGCCATTTATTTGCTTTGACGGTGGTGTATTTGTCTCTTAAACAGAGCAGTGGGTAGGAAGTGGAATTGATCTTACTGACACCTGCACTGAGAACTGACCTAACATTGATTTCCCTTTGTTCCTCTGCCTGGGGAGCTGAAGCACAGCATACAGTGTTGCAGTAACGCTGAATGCCGCCTCTGTTGACATATCCAGGTTTCCACTGCTGTGCTGTCCATCACTGCAAAAGCCAAGAAGAAGGAAAAGGAGAAGGAGAAAGAGAAGAAGGAAGAGGAGAAGATGGAAGTGGTGGGTGGAAACATTGAAACTTAAATGTGTTCTTCCCCCCCTTACAAATGTGGAAGGTGTGTCATGAAAGCTGGCACCCACTTAATGCTGTCCCCCCTGCCACCTGTGTTCTGAGCAAAGCATTAACACATGTTTTAGTGTACTGCATACACTGGTTAGCGTCTTTACTCTGTGTATGTGTGTGTGCTGTTAAAGGCAAGAGGTGGTATTATTTATGAATCTATTATTTCTGAGAAATAAATCTTCCTCAATATTGTTAAGTAACTGACTTCCTTAAAGACAGAAGCTTGTTTTGACAAATTTATGTGCCTTTAACTGCGTGAACCTTTTGTGCATTATTTCATTGCCTGCTGTTTCTAGACCAAGGGAATTTTATCTCTTACCCATGTACTTTTCTTATTAATGCGGAAAAAGTCTTAGTAATTTCATGTCCTTGGTACCTCTGACCTTTTAAAAAGGACTTGATGTTGTAGCAGTTGCTTGGTGGTGTCTAATTCAGTTGAGAACACTGAAGAGTTTAAACTTTCTGGGTTTGCACATGCTTAACCCCCTGTTCTGAAATGTTCACCTTTTTGGCAGCAGTCTCTTATGTGCTTTGCCCATCTATCAAAATACCACACATTTATCCACACCCAGCTCAGAACCAGCTGAGCTTTGAGCATAGGATCCATACGCTGCTCAGTAGCTATGGTGATTGCTTTGGTCCTCTGATGATTTCTTTCAGCTCGTAGACCTGATATTGGAACTTGTCAGTCATCTGTGAATAATGTGTCATCCTGGGGCAAGCTGAGGGACAGAGAAATGGCTGGATAAGGAATTCTTGGTGGTTGCTGTAATTTGGAAAACATATGGCAGCTAAAATTCTTGCTGTACCCTGACAAAGGACCCTTCCTTTTGTGCTCTGCTAACAGACGCAAATATGCCAAGAACAACTAAGCTGAAAATGAGTTATGCTGACAAGCTCAGTAGAAACCTTTCTGATTCCACTTTAACATCTATGTGAGAAAAGCAACATGGTCACAGAATTTTTTGCCTCTCTAATTTTAAAAAGAAGCACACAAATGGTATGTGAAAGGGGGTGTGGTGTAAGATCAAAGGTGTATGTGTAAAATAACCTTCCGAGACCTACTTAAATGTAGCCATGTTGTAGGCACTGAACCTGATACAGTTGGCTCAGAAAATGAACCATCTCATGCGTGCAAGGTAGAATCTCTGCTTTTTGTCTTTTTGCTCTTTTATCAATGTTTCCTTGTCATCAAACGTTGCCTTTTCTTTGAATTATTCTTATAGCGCTATATACTGAGCAAAATGTGCTGAACAGATACATGGTTCTTCTAAAATTGCTACAACTTACAGTTAAGTACAGGTGTTGAGAGGAAGCAATATATTAGAAGGTATTCACATGTCGTGTGTGTGTGTACACTTCAGATGTCTGAAAAGTTTTCTTGGCTGAATCGAACAGAAAAACGAGGGTAGTAAAAAGGGAGCTTACTGCCACCTGCTGTGTTTGAGTCGAGTGTTTTGCCATTGTCCTAATGTTTTAGAGGTATAATTGCTTTCCTGTTTTTCTTTTATGCTTGTTATATGACTAGTAATCCATAGCTTCCAAGAGCCCTGCACAGCGACAGGCAGTCACTGTGCCAGAGAAAGTCCTGTCTGCTGTTACAGGACATGCCATGCAATTGGTGGTGTTCCTGATCATTTCCTATTGGTTGTTTCCATCTTTCCTGCAGTCTTTTTTGTTTGCAATTCAGTGTTCATGAGCAAGAGGGAAAACATGATGTTCTTAAGTATGTAATGGATGCTGTGTTTTTTCCTTCTGAGCTTTTGCCTCCAGCTGCTGAGTCATTGGTAAAGGAGGGTTTAACTGCAATTCCCTAGGGAGTCACTGGGGTTGAGTCGTTTTGGTTGAGCTGCTGTCAGTGACAGCTGTATAGCTGTGAAAATACAAGGGCAGCTTTTGGCAATTTTCACGTGCTTAGTAATGATATTAAAGAATCTTCAGTTGTGAACAAAAAGTGGTGAGTTTACAGAGGAAGTATTAGAAAGGCAAACCAGAGGTAAACTGTTCCACTGCCACCTCTTGTTGAACTTATTTTCACCTGCAGTTGAGAGTGAGGCATTGCCACGATGAGAGCACTTAGATCGTGCTGGCATTGCCTGTGTCAGCTGATAGATACGTGTTAGCTTGTTCCTCAGCAGGAGGATGGCTTCTCACCATGCTCTGGAATAGCTGCCAGTGTTAAGGGTAGCAGGTTTTTCCTTATCCTCCTGAATTGTGAAAGGGCTAGAGATGACTGTTAAAATCATGTTGATGTTCTCCTCCTCTTCTACAGGATGAGACTGAAAAGAAGGATGAAAAAGAAAAGAAAAAAGAGCCTGAACCCAACTTCCAGCTTCTTGACAACCCAGCCAGAGTCATGCCTGCTCAGCTCAAAGTTCTCACTATGACAGAGAGCTGCCGATATCAGCCTTTCAAACCAGTAAGTATCACCTTCCTAGTCCATGTGCTTGACGGAGCGTTCCCAGTGCTGGGCTTGTGCCTAAGGACCCAGAAGTTCTGTGTGTACACAAGAATGCCACTCACAGCTGGTGCATCACTGTAATGTGTTATGGAGATTTGCAACTTCACTGTTGCCATATTTGCTTTTTAATGTCCTTCTCTCCAAATGATCACATGCAGTTCTAGTTGGGGGAAAGCCAGAGCTGCTGCAAACCTTTTCACCATGCTAATGCTGCTTTATTTTTCGTTCTTCTTCTACATACATCAAATGCTGCGATGGACATACTCTGTATTAATGACGTTGCTGGGGACATAAAGACTAAGCCATCATCTTTACAATGGGCTGAGAAGTTGTACAGGCTCATTGTCAAAGCAGTGAAATACATTAGGACTTGTGCTGGAGCTTTATTATCCTGCAGCAGGATTTATACGTAAATGGAGGGGTTTTTTTCATTAAACAGGTTTCCTATTCAGTTACATTTGACCTTAGGAAAGTGCCTTCATCTCCTGTTAACATAGAGATAGCATGTGATTGTCAGGTGGAGAATGAAAAAGATCTTTCAGCATTAAGCCCAAGGGGTAACTAACTTTTCTGTGAGATGCTCAAATATATTGCAAAGCTAATAAGCTCGCTCCTGACCTCTAAATCTCCTGAGTCAAATTCTTCTGGCCTTATTTTTGTTCAAGAAATAACACCCTTGACTTCCCCCTTTTGCAGGATTATGCATGGGAAAGTGATGTTCAGAGGTAGTAATAGTTTTTCCAGGAAAATAGTCATGTTTTTAACAAATGGATTTCCTGGGGTCCCATCAGCACATTGGAATTCTCTGTGCATCATCCCCTTTTGAAACGTCTCCTTTAGCATAGCAGTGGAAGGATTTTTCGGTTTGTACCCTTTAAAGAGAGGAGGTGACCCAACTGGTATTTGGAGTGGGAAGATCTGCTGTATGGTCCAGTAAGTGTCCACTTACGCAGCTGAAATGTGGACGTATGTAGCTGTTTGCTTCAGTTTCAAAAGAAGCCGAGTCCTTGGTGAGGGGAGTGCAGTTTCCGGCCTTTAACACCCATAAATAGGTCTTGAAGAGAACAGAACAGTGCAGTTTTTTGCTGGGATTAGGGTGTGTAACCAAAGAGGCTCTCGAAATGGAGCTGTTCTGGACCTTTGCTCTGCTTTGGGGAATGCCAGAGTAAAAGGCCTCTTTTGAAATGCTGTTTATAGCCTGGAATCCTGCTGTGGTCAAAGCCCTGATCCCAGCCAGGCGTGACACAGCACTGCCTTTTCGCACCTTGTGTTTCAGTCCTGGAGACGCGCAGATTTGCTTCAGCCTCCCAGGATGTTTGGTTGTGATCTTTGTAATTAATTCCTCTTTGTTTTTTACGAGGTTCTGCTAATAGGATTGCTCAGTCGGTGGAAGCTGGTGATCAGATTAGTCTCTGTTTCAGATAGCCTCCTGGGAGGTAGCTACACAGAGAGGCTTCACCAAGCTTTGTTGCCCTGAAAAGATGAGCCTTATAAAGCAATTATGGTTCAATTAGTTTTCATGTGGAAAGCCCCAGACTGTGACTGGGGTAAAGCTGTGAATCCAGATGCCATTTTCTATCAAAGTGAGACTTAGTGGAAATACAAAAGGTAGCCTGGAGAGGCTCTGTCTGTTCCATCCCCTTATCAAAGCAGGGATCTGGGTGAGTGTCAGATGCCTTGCTCTCTGAGACTCATTCCTGCTGAGGTGTCTCATATGGCCTGGGATAAACACTGTGGACACAAACACTCCACGACGAGGCAGAGGCGAGCAGCTCTAATGCTCACTGCACTTGTCTTGCAGCTTTCCATCGGAGGCATCATCATTCTGAAGGACACCAGTGAGGATATGGAGGAGCTGGTTGAACCTGTGGCAGCTCATGGTCCGAAGATCGAGGAAGAGGAGCAGGAACCTGAACCACCAGAGCCCTTCGAGTACATTGATGATTAAGACCTGAGGTACAGTGTAGTGTACAGAGTCACCTTTATTAATCCCAGTGAAGGAAAAGCCTCTTCGGATCAACTGAAGCAGTTACCAGCACCCAGCACTCTTGTTTTAGCTCTTTGACGGCTTCTGCGCCACGTTCAGAAACATGCTGTGTCCCAATTTGAAGAGTTTGGCAGCAATAAAAGAGAAGTCCACTCTTCTGGATCAGGCCTGACTCGGTCGTACTGGATCTGGTCTCTAATCTTGCAGGCATGGCTGCTCTTGAGTAGAGCCTCACTAGGCAGAGTTAGAGCAGTGCATGGGGTCACAGGCAACAGCTGAGCTGGGAATAATCAGTTCATGAAAGATGGTCCCAGCGGAGCAAGTGGTTTAAGTAACAAAGCTGTCATCTACTTGACCTCAGTGTGGCAGGATTGGTCGAAAGAGAACTACTACTCTGCTTTCTGGGGTTTTCTTGTCTTCCCAGCAGTTCTTAGCAGAATTTAGACGCTCCAGTCATGGGCTCTGTGGTGCTCTCTGAGCCAAACATAAGGATACTTGTAGATCTGTTCCAGGCAATGAATGGTGCGGTTCTCAGGTTCCTTGGTTAAAGTGCCTGAACTGATGTGCAAGTTTCTCACTGAGAGGGAGAAACCCAGTTGCTTTATTTCCAAATATGGGCTGGCATGTCCCAGTGCTCCCAAGAGAAAAGATTATGCACTTGAATTGGTGGATGGGCAGGAAAACAAACTCCTTGCTAAAAACTGTAAATGTTGTGTCAGTGGCAGGCTTGGGAGAGTGTGTGGGGCCAACCACAAGAAGCCTTAGTTAAAAATGTTTGCTTTTCTGGTTTCTCTCTCCCCTTCCTCCAGGATCGTGTCCTCTAAAGAAGACACTATGCTTGATATCAGAAAGACAGACGTGAAGACCTTCCTATCAAGATCTGCTGTTCAGTGCATGCAGCCCTTATCTGTGCTGAGCTAAAGCTGATAGTCTGTGTTTTATGGCTGAAGAACAGATATATGCTATTTAGTGTACTCTTTCACAAAACCTTGTTTTCAAATAAATATATTAAAAACTCTTGACAGAAAACTTGCTGCTTTAAAAAAAAAAAAAAAAAAGAAAGCCNAAAACTAGACCCAAGCCGTGCATCTTCCTCCAGCAAAGCTTGACTGACTCTGCTCCTCTGTAGAGTCGTCGGGATCTGTGCACATCTCTGCCTTCTCTAGCACTTGTTTGGGCTGAACAAGGTCACCAACTCCCATCTGGCCCAGCTGTAGCTCTGATGCTGCAGAGAGGGCAGGTCTCTGCTTACCAGCAGCTGTCCAGATGATGTCTGCTTCCAAATTACCTCTGTGACACTGACTTTGCACTGATCTTCCGCCTTGCTCATCCTGGTATTCATGTGACAGTGTGAGGCTGACAGAAGGGTTCTGGGTGTTCGTGGTGGGGAAATGGGGCATGTTTCTCTTTGTTTCACAGAATCCCTTCCCCCCCCACCGTGTGCTTTCACTGCGTTCACCAAATATGAGCATAATAGCTGATGTGAGCAGGCAGCTAGGAATACATTACAGGCCTAGATGGGGTGAATCCAGACATGCAAGTTGTTACACTGATGTGCATCATTAGCCAAGGGGGGATTTACAGTCAGGGTTATGGAATGAGCAGCAGTCAGAAGGAAAGAATGCAGCTTGACTGTTCGCTGTCGGCACAGCCACCCTTCACCTGTAGGGCTGCAATGCTTCAAAGGGTGTGTCACCCGCAAGCCAGAAACTGTGGCCCTGGTCAGCTGTAAGCCAAATGCTGGGGGAAGTTCCATCATTTGAAACAGCACTTAAACGGAATGAGGTTTTTATTGTATGTATGTTGGGAATGTTTTGCTCCATGTGAACATACCACAAGCTCATGTGCATCGGTAATAATGGAAGACAAATCTTGCATGTAGTGCCTGGGAGCTTTTCCAGCAGATGGTTTATTTTGGTGAATGTTACTATAGCAATAGAATAGTCTGCCTTTGTTCTCTGCAGAGCTTACGCTGTACAGAGCAGAGGTATGGGACTGAAAGCCAATTTTGAGTCCTAGGCTTCAGTCAGAAGTCCCTCAAGTCAAAATGCTGTCTCAGTAAAGGTGCTGGTCAGAGCTCGCAGTTCTCAGCATGATCCAGATCTGTTCTCCCATGGAGCAGAGCCAAGAATGAACCTGAAATGGCTACAGACAACGTTATTGGCAGTAAAACTGGAAACAAAGAGGGAGTCACTGCTCCAATCCCATGGTCATTCAAAGTGAGACCTGGTATTGTGGTGCAAGAAACAGAAGCTGGACACGCGTACATTATGTGAGTCTTTCTGGTGCTGGAATCCCTTCCCTTGGGACAGGTACCTGTATCCCTTACTCCTGCATGTTCTGCTGATGCTAACCAGTGTGGTGTGTGTTTTTTTTCAGGTAATTTGTTAGTTGTGTCACCTTACAAAAGGGTTGTCGAGTACTGGAACAGGCTGCCCAGGAAAGTGGTTGAGTCCCCATCCCCGGAGGTATTTAAAAGACATGTAGACGTGGCACTTAGGGGCATGGTTTAGTGGTGGACTTGGCAGTGCTAAGTTAACAGTTGGACTCGATGATCTTAAAGGTCTTTTCCAACCTAAACAATTCTATGATTCTATGAAAATACCGTGCTGAGGGGAGGACGTTGGGAAGAGGAGGAAAAAAAAAAAAAAATCAGGTCATTCAGCAACCTGCTGGACAGCCAGAAATTGCTGGGAGATTTCTAGAGTCCGAGTAGGAATGCTGGAAACAGCTGGCTCAGAAGGACCTGAAGTCCTGTATTGATACCTTGGCCGAGCTGTGAACAGTCTGCTTCTACTCACAGGACTTTTTGTCAAGCCTTTCATACTATAAGAGACATTTCAGGGTAGCCAGTATATTCCTGGCTCTTGCTACAGGTTTGGTTGTCAGTGTGGCTGTGTAAATCTGTACGCACAGAGCAGTTCCCACTGAGCCATGTACTGCCTGGGGCACCATCCAGGAGACTTGATTCTTGTGCTAAATGATTTTCTTGTGCCTGTAAGACCACTCCTGCCTCTGGCAGTGATGTTTCCCAGAGCTCCCTTGGCGCAAGCAAATGTGAAAACCTCAGATAGCCCCGAACTCATTTCTGAGCTGCTACTCTGGAGCCGCGTGGTAAGGTTACGCTTGGGCAGTCAGATCGTTAGAGGAGCTTTTGGTGGCTATGGAAGAAAAAGGCCGAGTGTGCCAGGCTGGGGACATCTGGGAATTGGCCTGTCATCACTTCCCCGGCTCTGCGACTCGCTGTGTTTTGTCTTCACAGTGTAAATGCACATGGGAACTGCATGGTTTAGGATTGACACCACAGAGAGAGCGCATGCAGAAAAGCATCTGCTGTCTTGGCTTTTTCACCCGGCTGCTCTGCATTTTCCTGCTCGGGAGAATGTCCTGGACAGGAGTCCAGGGGAGGGGGGAGAGGAGCTGGAGGAGCATCGACAGAGGTGGCTGCTGGTTAAAGGGCGAAGCAAATGGATTAGCAGTGTGAAGGAGGAGAGGTGACGGCCACACCGCAAATCTGAGTTGCTGTGAGCTGAGGCGGGAGCGGGAAGGGGCAGCTGGGTGGGATGGTGCTCAGGGGGAGGAACAACCATGAGGAGTGTTTTCTAGCAAGTGCAAATCAACCTTTCACCGGAGGGCTGATGACTGAGAAGTGGTTCCTCTCTTGGCAGGAGTGTGCACGGTAAGTGGCTTCCAGGGGTTTCAGCCTTTTTGCACCTCTCTCTGGAGAGAAGGCTGTGCATGCAATGAACAGCTCGTTGGTTCCTCGTGCGTTTGGTATCAGTAGATGGGGTTTCCCTTTGGGGACTTCCCCAGCTGAGCTCTGCAGTCGGAGCCCGCTCCGCTGCAGAGCACCCAGGTCCTTCCCAGCTTCCCATGCAGTGGGCAGCCCCTCAGGTACGTGTGCTCAGGCCCCATAAGTTCATAAAGGATAAACCTCTTCCACCCACACCGCAGCTTGGGAGGATGCTGGTCCTGTGCCTCAGTGAGACATGCATATAGCTCAGGCTGGTTTTGATCAGGGGACGCTACTTAAAAGACTCCAGACAGCACAAGGACAACACGTCCTCCTATGGGGCATTTTTGAGAATTTGTGGTACAAAACAATGTGTCCTGACTATAGAATGATCCCATACATGTGAATTTTTTTTTCCTAACCTCTACGTATTTCTTCAGTTTACTAATCAGGCTGCTGCAGATGCTGCTCTGTGACCACCTGAGGTGTCGCACGGCGCTTGGCTGAAGTGCTGAGCTTTACTCAATTGCCAAGGTGCCACTTGGGAAATTTGGAAATGGCCAACCCATGACTTTGTGAAAAAAAACATGCAAAGAGGCTGTAACAGCCCCAGGAGAGTTCAAGTAAACCTCTAGGAAGAGTCCAGAAATGTTCTGGAGATACCTCTAGAAAAAAATCCAGGGAATGGCCAGGAAACCTTCAGAAATTATCTCAAAAGGTGCTAGAAAACCTCTGAGAAGTCTCTGGAAAGCCACCTGGGCTGGATCCTGTCCCCATGCTAAGGCATCTGACCAGTTTCCCTGGGGACAGATGGGGCTGGTAACTGCAGGACCAGCTCAGTGCTGTGCTTGGGGGATGGAGGCCACCGCTGGCTTTCTGATCTCCAGTTTGGAGAAGGGATGGTGGGATCCTGGAAAGCTTCACTGCTGCTTTAAATAATGTCATTTAGCCATGGTGGCTCATTAGCACTGATTTCTTAGGAAGTGCTGCTCTCCTGGGCCTGTCTGGGGATGCTGCCAAGGGACCCACCCCTGGGGTGTTTGCCAGGGGCTAATTAGACCTAAACCTCCTGGGTTTGCCAGAGGGAGAGGCCGAGGTGACAGGAAGCATGCTTCTGTCCCTCCTGACTAA
This sequence comes from Balaeniceps rex, assembly GCA_013401315.1. Taxonomy (NCBI): domain Eukaryota; kingdom Metazoa; phylum Chordata; class Aves; order Pelecaniformes; family Balaenicipitidae; genus Balaeniceps; species Balaeniceps rex. The sequence goes on from VYZW01051362.1 coordinate 39,058, forward strand.
TGGGCCTCATCCCCCTTAACCCTGGTGAGAAATAAATCACTTCAAAAGCATGCCGCTTCTGACAGATCCCAGAGTCCCTCCGGGAGGCCCTGGACACGTCCTCAGTTTCCCCTTTCCACTCGTTAACTTGGGTACAAGCCCCCTGCTTGGCACTGTGCTGGGAACCAAAGCGGAGATGCAGATGTTGGAGGTAAAGCTCCCAGGGCAAGGGGTCTTCAAGGAGGGGGCCAACAACCCCCCGGCATCGCTCCTCTGCCCCGGCGGAGGTCAGTAGTTTTGTCCTCCCACCTCTCCCCATCACAGCGGTGCCGCCCTCCCTATCTCTCCTCTTCCTTCCAGGCCCAGGCGAAACTGTTCCTTCTCGCCGTTCAACACAAAGCTTGGGCACCGCTGATAACGATGATGATGTTGGCCATTTATCTCCCCACATCCTGGAGGCTGGAGTGTCCCCCACCCTCGCCCCTGCCAGACCCCAGCCTGCCCCGTGCTCTTCCCCTGCCTGCTGCTCTCAGTGTTGGTGATGGGTTGGGTTTCCAGCCCAGCTCCAGGCCCACCTTAACACTGCAGCAGCGGCAGGATGGGGGAGATGGGGAGCACAGACATTGCAGGACTGTGCAAGGCTTGTGGTGTTTGCTTGCAACCTCTGATGGGACCAGTGGGCCTGAAGGCCTTCACCCAAGGGTGCTGATCTTTCCCCAGGGTGGCTTCACATGGGAGCAAGGGTCTCTGCTCCGTAATGAAGATAACTGATTTTGGCAGACCTGGTTCAAAGTGTTTCTCCAGCACTCGTGGGATTGGGCTGGCCCATGCTTTGAGTCTTGGGAGGAGAAGCTGCCTCAGCCCCTGCCGCTGGGCTCCAGCTCAGGACTGGCTTGACTTGGCCTCTGAAATCCTGCTCTGTGTGGGCAAATAGTCCAGCTGGCAGCAGCCCAGGTCCAGAGTTTTGTTTTGAGGTCTGTATTCCAGTTCCTGGCATTGGCTGCACAACTCAAACTGTTTTTTGCTCAGAAGTACCGTGCAGGTACTCAGGTGAGCCATCAGTGTCTCTTCCAGCGCGTGGGGGAATCGGCGTTACCCACATATTGCAGAGAGGCGACTCAAGGCAAATCCTGTTTCTGCTCAAGTCCTTTGGACACCAGCTAACCAGAGGTCCTGGAGACCCTAACCCCAGATGTCCCAACCCTGTGCACTTGGTCTGATGGACCCTCCTGCCTGACACCTGTGTGCATGTGTGTGTTTAAGCAACACATATTTCTGGGGTTTTTCTTTGTGTTTGCAAAGCACACGCAGAAAATGGACGGCGCAGGGTCTATACTGTAAGGGTCCAGGTGAAGCGGGTCCTGGTGAGCAGGGCAGGGTGCAGAGGGGGACACCCCAGGGCTTGCTGCCCGCCGCCTTGGTGCAGGGCTGGCCAAGGGGAAGGGCAGTCATTTGGTGGCAACAGCATCCCTGGCCAAGGGTATAAATAGCTGCTCTGGTGACCCAGGGAGAAATTGCTGCACAGGCGAGGTTAGTTGTCAGCAGAAATTATGGGGACATTGTTCCTTCAAAGATAACCTGCAAAGGATGAAGCATGGAGCAATTTTTTCCCCTTCAGAGTGAAGGAAAAAGACCTGAAATATTGGTACAGTGTCTTTGTTCTCACTCTAGGCTGGCTCTCCCATTTAATTGTTTTTCTCCATTCTGTGTCAATGAGAACCAAGACGGATTAACTTTTTGTTTCCCCACCATGTCCTCCCAGAGGAGAAGCTGAGATAGCTCCTGTAGGGCTGGGCAAATTCTCTGTTTACTTTAACTTCACACAGAGATCTCTCTTATTTTTAGCTTAAGCATGAAATCTGGGGTTCAGGGATGAACAAGAAGCAGCTGAAAATCATTTGCTGGAAACATCTGCATTGGACAGCAGACTTCATGGGATCATTCATAGATGAGACCTGCTGCTTGCTCCTCTTGCGGGCCTGGAGGGTTTGCAATTTGTCCCTGAGTGATTGGGTGGGTGGCCATCGGTCTGTGTCGGTGGCGTGGGACAGATGGCCATCGATCTGTGTTGGTGGCAGCATCAAAGCTGTGCCCATGCAATGAAGGCAGTGAGGCTCCCTGGGGCTGCCGCTGGGACTGGGGATGTTTCTCCTGACAATGAAGCTCTTTGTCCTGCAGTTTCTGTGCACCCAGTTTCCCAGACTATTCTCCATATTATTTTTTTTTAATGGAGCATCTCTAGCTCTTCCCTCCTCCCAGCCCCCTGCCATTTTTGGCTGGAAAGCCTTGCTGTTACTGCAAGCCAAGCCCTCTCATGCATTGGTGTTCACCTTGGTTGGGGGCTTAATGACCCATGTCTTAGACAAGCACATGCCAGAAAGCCCAGCTGGGGCCCCCTTTGGGCCCAGGGCACTGAGCTGCCATCATCCCCCACGGAGGCACTCCCAGCCCCACAAAGGCAGTCAATCTCTCCTGGTTGTCAGCTCTGTCCCTGTAGGGATCTCTGAAGGGTGATCTCTGCCACAGCTGGAAAGGTACCATGGGTGGATCTATCGGGATGGAGGAGCAGAGAAAGTGCTGGAAGACTCCCTCCTTCCTCCAGCCTGGGCTGGGCTTTGGCCAGCCCACCCTAGGGTGGTGGCAGCAGCAAGAAGGTTTTGCAGAGGTTGAAGCGGCATCTCCTCTCCAGGTGGGCACTTGAGGGATGTGGGGGGCTGACATTGCAGGGCAATAGGTTGAGCCCTGGATGCTCCTGTCCTCATCTGCAAAGTCCCGCTGGGAGAAGAAAGCTCTGGCTCCTTCCAAGCTGGGCTGCAAAGTGCCTGGGAGCCTCCTTCACCATTTTGCAATGGAGCTGAAAGGGGCTTTTGGGGGACCCACCAGCCAGTCCCTCCTCCCTCCCTGCTCTGTGCTGAGCAGGCCAAGAAGCTTCTGGATCTCAAGGAGAGCTGAGTTCACCTCCTTCATGCATCTCATGGCACAAAATCAAAGTCTCCGTTGTGCCTCTCCTGGTCAGGGACTTTGGTTACAGGAAATTACTGAAGAAAGGTCTGCATATAAATAGCCTGGTACGGGCTGACCGCATCCTTCTGGGGAGAGGTGAAACTTGAGACTCAGCAGCAGCTAAACAAGCCCCATCCAAAGGAGACAGAGCAGCTTTATGATAGCCTCATGCTGGGGAGAGCAGAGAGGTTTTGCAGTTCCATTGCCTTGGTTTTCCTTGCAGAGGGCCCTGGGGAAGCACTGCTGTGTAATTTGGTATGTGAGCAGCGTCTGAACTGCTGGGCAAGTGCCCTGCCCGGGCACAGGACGTTGGTCCAAGCAAATCCCTCTGTCCCCCAGCCAGTCCCAGTAGGAGCCAGTCTGTGCTCCAACCCAACCAACAATAACATGTCATCAACTAAAAACTCAAATGACTTCTTATTTATTTATTGCCTAAATGCTTCTTCAAAGTATTCATTGAAAATCCAGACCAAAATCTTTTTTGGCAACTAAAAGCTGAAGTTTGACTCAGAAAATAACAGGATGTTTAAGCTTTGAAAAACGTTCCTCTCTTGCATTCTTGCTTGTACTTTTAATGCAACCACTTGGAAAGGGTACTGCAAGAAGACATTTCCTGCAAAATCTTCCACTTGGTCACAGAGAACAGCCTTCTGTTTTTTAATCAAGCAACAGGTTATGATCCAGTCTGGGACCTGCAGCTGGCAGAGTCAGTGGCCCAGCCACAGGAATGCTCAGCCCCCAGCAGAGGTGGTGGTGACATTTGCCCCAAGAAAAACCTAAACTGTGGAGCTGGGGTGATGCCCCAGACGATGATGAATGTCCTCCCTTGGACACAGCGGGCAGTGGAGTCCTCCTTTTCAGGTTTGAGGCACAAGCTTTGCGTCTTCCTGACCTTACCCCTGCTGTGTTCACCCCTGGGCAGCACCTCCCCAAAGAGGTGTCTCTGCCCAAGCACCCTAGGGGCATGGCAAAGCCTGTGCAAAGCATTGTGTGCACAGCAGCCTCACCTGCCCGCTGGAAGGGAACTTCTGCAAGAATGGGAGGAGAAAAAGAAGAAAAAATATGATCAAGCAAGGCCCAGATCTCACATAGCCCTTCCCACCATCCTGCCCAGAGCACAATGTCAGTCCTATTTGGCTGCTCAGAGGAGAAAGCCAGCTGGATGCACATCATCCTGAAGATGGGAAAAGGAGAAAATCGGCATAAAATCCCTCTCTCTTTCCCCAGGGGCAGTGCCTGATCACCACCAAAGCAAAGCAGGAGAGATGGAACACAGAGGATAGTGCAGCTGCCTTTACAAAGAAGGAGGGCAGCTGCAGCTGGTCTGCTCCAAAAACTTGGCACCACTCTCTAAGAGAGTCTTTTCCTCCTTTGAAAAGTTGGAAGGACAGGTGATGAACAGGAGCCCCATCACCTTCCTTCAGCTGGAGCAAGGAGCCCAGAAGGCTGCACACACAGCAGCGGCGAGTGGGCTAAAAATGGCCAAGGGACCCAGTCCTTCCTCCTGCTGGAGACGGACCAAATGCCTCAACATAAATCTTTGAAGTTTGCTATTATGAGATCTCCGTAGAAGTGTATGCAACAGAAAAAAGAAACCTCTGGCTGTAGACATACTCTCTATATATGCAGAGTATATCTACTATTTGTATTATTAAGTACAGAAGTTTCATGTATATAAATGTTATATATGTTTGTATACATAAAACTTTGGTTTTTAGTACATAAATCACCAAACCCAGAAATTCCAATTACCAGCTCAGTCATGTACCTACCTGACCACTTACCAGGGCATGCAGTAAATACAAAGCTAATTTTAACGCTACTTGTCACGCTCCCGGTGAGCAATGGGAACACAACCTAACGCTCAGAATAGAAATTTCTCCTCGCTTCCTAGGAATTCCCTGTTGTTCTCTAAAAATGTTCATGTGATTTCTAGAAATTTCAGTGGGCTTTCTGTGGATTTTCAATGGACTTTCTAGGAATTTCCCACAACTTTCTAGGAATTCAGACTGGACTGTAGGGATTTTCCCTTACTTTCTGGGAATTTCTTTGTGCTTTCCAGGAATATCCTTGTCCTTTTGAGGAATTGCAGAGAGCTTGGTAGGGATTTCGGACTGGAATTCCAGGGTGCTTTCTGAACAGTTTGATGTGCTTCCTAGCAATTCCAGCTGGCTTTCACACGCTTTTCTTTCAGCACTTTCTAGGTCTTTCCCTGTGCTTTCTAGGAATTTTCAGGTGCTTTCTAGGAATGACAGAGCCATTTCTAGAAATATCCAAGTGCTCTTGAGGGATTGCAGAGCACTTCCTGGAAATTTCTCAGTACTTTCTAGCAATTCCCCATTGCTTTCTAGAAATCGCAGACTTCTTTCTAGAAATTGCAGACTGCTTTCCAGGCACTGCCAAGTGCTTTCTAAGGCTTACTGTGTTTTTCCTAGGAATATCTTTGATCCAAACTCCAGGCTGTCAACATCCTCCAAAAAGCCACAGAGCTACAGAAACTTCTCTGCAGTGTGTAGCATCTGTTTTTTAAAATAAATAGAGGGGGGCATACCTAGCTTTATCTTTGAGCCGTGATGCAGTGGCAAACTCTGGAAGCATAGTAGTCCTTTGAGCTGCTGCAGTTTTGCCATGGTCCAGATGTTTTTGCACCATCTGGAATTCTCAACACAAATAAATCCAGGGATATGGCAAAGCAGAGTATCTAGAGTGCTTGAGCAGGAGAGGATGTCTCTGTGAGTGAAGCTGAGGTTTGCTATAGCAATGCACATGCTCAGGGGAAGCTGGCAAAGGCAAGCGTTGCACAAGGTGTCGGATGCTCATCTTCCCTTCCAGAACAAATGTTGCCCACGGTCCTGACCGATTCCTTCACCAGGAAACCTCACGCCTGATTTTAGTATTGCTAGATTATTCGCCCTGGGGCTCTTCTGCCCAAGTTCAGCCAGTGTATTCCCTTTCTGCTTGCAACAACGCTGGACAAGCAGCCAGCCTCCTCTGCCTGGGTCCTTTTGGCTTGCAGCAGGACACACTGACAGCTACCACCCCACCCCACCCCACCGACTCTGTCCTGGGTTTGTATCATCTTCAAACAACACATGGCAGAGCACTGCGATACAAACCACAGTGCCCTGCAGACTTCTCTGTGATGGCTGAGAGTGGTGGGGTCCTCACCGGGGTTTCAAGAATCTCTTCTTCTGTCCCTTTGCCCTTGCCTGTTGTGATGTGCTTGCTGGGAGTGCTGGGGAAGGAGGGAGCCTGACGAAAACTGCTGAGGTTTCTCCTGATTTCCTGGAGAAGCTCCTTCCGTAGCAGGATTTCTTTAACTGAGAACATCTCCCCAGCACATTGAGTTGGGGAATGAGATGTTTTCAAGGGCCTCTGGCACAGACAGAGGTGATGGATGAAGTGACCTGTTCCTGGCACCTTTTCATCCACCACATGAAACACAAGTAAGTAAAAAGTGGGTGGTTTGGCACAACCCTGGCTCAAGCCATTGCTCTGTTCCTTACCGGGACAACCATAATTTGAAAAAGCAAGGCATGGGAGGGGGCATAGATTTGCCAGGGCTGCTTCTGCCCTTTATAAGATATTTAATGTCTTCCTTTCTTTTCCCAAAAAGCAGCAGTCTGCCTCAGTGTTTTATTCACAAATACCAACCCACTGCTGGCTGGCCATGGAGCATTGGTGAAATAACTCCCACGGGTTATGGATGGAGCGCTAGTGCCTGCTCATCATCTGTCATAACTCTGTTTCCCGTCACCTTGCTCTTTCCAAACATTTCACCTATCAAGCTGACAATTGTAGATCTGGCAAGAATATTCAAGGGTGATTTTTTTTTCCTGTTCCTTAATTTTTTTTTTAAATTGCGTAAGAAAAATACCCGTAGATCACGAGCCAAGGGAAGACTGTACCCTGCGCTGCATTCACCCACGCTGATGTTGGAAAGTTAAGGTTTGCCTGGGAAATGGTCTCGGTGGAGAGCAGTGCCTCTGAGCTGGCTGGTGAGATTAGCTTTTGGGTTCTGTGAGGTTATTAAGGGTCAAAATCTGGGGGGGGGGCAGATGCAAAGCTCTGCGTTCAGTTTCAGCTGCCCGCTTTAGGAGCCTTTTAAAGGAAGAAAGATGGTGCCGTGCCATGCCTGGTTGTGGGACATGCGGAGGACATGGGTCTTCTTAGGTGTTCATGGTGGAAAATAAGGCTGCACGGGGTGAGACCAAAACCCCGGGCAGGACATCACTGGTGATAAAACATTGTTTTGCTGTGTCTAGCAAATGCTTGCTAGAAACTTGGTGTTACTGGCAAGAGGTTCATTAACACCACTGTTAATTAAAAATGGGACAAAGCCTCAATAAGGGGCTTGGCCAGTCCTCCTGTTTGTTTTGGTCAGGTTTCCATGAGGTAACATCATGTCGGACGCGTGCCTGCCGGAGCCGTGCATACATGACCCACGGGGATGGTCTCGGCATCCCTCACCCACGCTGCGTCGGCACTGCAATTCAGGCTCGTCGCGCAGTGCTCAGTCTCGGCAAGGCTCTGCCTTTTTTTGCCCAGCATCTTTTTCAAACGAACCTTCCAAGCTGTGAGGTAAGTGAAGCAGGCAGCCTTGGCCGCGGGCTGTTTTAACCGGAGCGGGAATCGCTCCCAGCGTTTCCATCCCCTCAGACAGCGCAGCGCTGGTGGCAGCTGTGGTGGGGCAAGTGCTGCCAGGTGGCTGTGACGACTGTAATTACGAAATCTTGTACCTGTGCAGCTGAAAGCTATGGGCCTACGGACAAGCACACAGCATGGTGCGCTTTTAGAAGATTTCTGGCCTGCCCAGGATGGCAAGGGGGTACAAAAACATATGTTAAGACATTAGATCGTTTTAAAAAATGAACTTGACCGCAAACTCTCTTCAAGTTACGTCAGAGAGCGGGAACAGGCAAGAAGCGAATGCTCCCCACAACCAGCGGGACGCTGCAGCTCCCCCCGCCCGCCAGGGGGCGCTGCCCGCCGGCACGCTGGGGACCTCCCCGTCACGTGACGCGCCCTTCCCTGTGATTGGCTGAAAGGGATCATGTGCGGCGGGAGGGGGCGCGGCGTGGCGGGGAGAGAGGCCGCGGTTGCCAAGGCGACCGGAGGCGGTGCGGAGCGGCGGGGCAGGTAGGATGCGTCGCGGTGGTGCTGGTGGCACTCGGGGTTTGCTCCCTCCCCTCCCCTCC
>VYZW01051362.1:79446-93319 GCA_013401315.1 Balaeniceps rex
GTTTGCATATATTGGTCCTGTGTCATGGAATAGAATAAATGCCCATTATGTTTTTACTGCGATTCAGTCTGATTATATTTACCTGTAGCTACAATTAGTTGAATTAATGTCCCTTGCAAGATTTAGGTCTCTCTTGGCACAACTCTTGAAGCTGTGGAAAAATTATTTTTTCAGTTCTGTCACTGGACAAAAGCACCAGCTCTTCTGTAAAGTTAAGCTGTCATTTACAAACTGTAAACAAGGAGGATTTTTTTTAATTTGCTAGTCTGTGCTATTTTCTTCAAACGTGCTTTTTACTGCAAATGTGAACATGCCATTAAGCTGTAATAGTTGGTGGCAGGTATTCTCTTTCTTATTTGTGAAAGTTTTCTGCACCAGGAGACCACATGAAACCTAGGAGACATGGTAACAGAAGTTGATTTGGTGTTTTTTTTTTTTTTATTACTCTGAACCATACAGAGTGGATTCACCAAGCATTATGTGGATGTACGCTCTTTCATTTAAAAATAATATGCACATTACAGCAAACATCATCTACCCTAAGCAAGCTTTTCTTAGGATGAAATGTATCGGTCTTCTCCATCCCTGTCCATGGGGTGATTCTTATATGTTAGCACTTATATATGGTAAAGAAGAAACAAACCTACCTCTTTAAGCAGAGAAGTTCTTTTTTTCTGCTGATATGGTATATGAGGTCTTTTTCACAAGTTGCTGCAGGCGATACAACTACCTGCGGCAACTTGGGCAGATTTTTTTGTTTGCAGAAATTCCTTATCTCTAAAGGTAAGGTGTTGGCATCAGTAGGAGTTTTAATGTTAAAACTTTCCTTTACTGTCGTCTTTGTCTTGATGCGTACGTACGTTTTTACTGGCTCAGGTCATACATGTGTTGAAATGTCCTCTCATCATGATACAGGTTATCTCCTGGTTTCTTTTGCTCACTTATTTGTTTCTATCAATGTTGTCCTTTGTCTTAAATTTAGTTTTAAAATGTCTTCACCAGGAGGTCTGTTTGTGTGTATAGCACCATGACAGTTAAAATACTCATTCACATCAGGGAATTCTGAGTGTGATGGTAATAAAAAGAATAATGTCAGATTTTTAAAATTTGTTAAAGAATAGAAAGAATGTTATTTTCTACTCACAGTGAAGAGTGGCAAGTTTCTTATACCTTCTGTATAAGGCTGTATATGTCTGTTAAAGAGGAACCTGCTAAATACAGTGTTTATGTGCTNTACTTTTTATTTTTAATTACGACTGTTCTTTTTAGATATAAAGCTGTTCTAAGTTAAATATTTTAGTCTAATTAAAGAGAACACGGCATATTTTGTACTAAACTGCTCAAACCATGAATTATCACAATTTTTTATTTTAGTAACTAAATCTTAGGTTTCCTTCCAGAGACTTTTTCTTAATTTATCCTTGGAGCCTTTTGGGATGAGGAATTGATAACATTGCTGAAACACCTTAAATTGTGTGTCTCAGCTTTTCATTATGTGCTGGTGAGAAACTCCAACCAAAGCAAGTATGGAGAATACTTGCAGCTGCTTTCTCAGAAGCTGAGGTCTTCTGATCGATATCACGTTCATCGGTATCTCTCTCTTAGCTGCTTCAGTGTAGTGAACAATAGAAGTCATATGTTCACATAAATGTGTCAGTGCTTGGTACGTAGCTATTCTAACTGACAGTTATAATGGCACAATGTGCAGACTAGGTATGTTTGCCAGGCGTTGAAAGGAGAACTTGTAATGTAAATATATCACAGGAGAGACACACTGCAGTCCTAAAACATACAAGTATGTGGATTGGGAGAAGGTGCTTATACTTTTCTTTTCAAAGCTAATAGTCTGTTAATTTTTGGCTAATTTTGATTTGTTGTTTTTTTAGAACTGTGCATTTCTCTGTGATTTATTTCTGTTAACTTGTTTTTTTTAATCTTCTTTATTTTAATGTGTGCCTGTTTGCCCATAAAGGGATATTACTCTATGAGCCCTTGTGATGACGGATATGTAAGTGTCTATATCTTTATATCCTTTCACATTGCCTGCTGCAGCCTGTCACAGTCTGTATTTCTCTTCATTTCACACTGTGTAACAATTTTCCGTGCATTTTAACCTGTCATGACTTTAACGGTACGGTTTATAAAGAGCCAAAAAATGTTCAAGGCTTGGGATTTTTGCATGGAGAACAGAATAGAAGTTCTGAGTAACCTTATGGCTTCATAATACATGTAACATGTCAACAAAAGAGCAGCTTTGTCCACAACTTTTACATGAAGCACAGCTTCTTTATAACGTGCAGAAAGCAATTGTTTCTTCCGCATGAACATCAGTGTGTATAGCATATGATGTATCTGAAGTGTGCCAACACCAGCTGATCCCACAACACCTTTGAGTAAGCAGATGAATATTACTGCTTAAGATAATACAGCAAATTAAATTGTGCTCTTCAGAGGTGCATCATATTTTATGTATTTGTATTTTTAATTTCTAAAGTGAAACTTTCTTTCTGTAGTAAAGATTATCAAATTGTTTCATACAATTAAAGTGGATTTTCTTTCACTGAAAACTGAAAAAGCAAAATGGTATTCTGTGTGCTGCCTGTGACTTCTGTAACCCAGATGGAAGTTAGTATTCTGGCAATATTACAACTACACCATAAGTATCTAATTTTGCCCACAGTCAGTGCATTCTTTGCAAAGAGAGGAAATGAGTCTACTTCTAAGTAACTTGGTCTGTAATCAAATCATAAAAGTGATTGACACCGATTCTGAGAAATGTCAGTCAATATTCTACTTTAAAATAATCCATATTTGTATTTTTATCACTTTCTTTGGGTAAAACAAGATTTCACCTTTCAAGAAAAACTACTTTTTTTCAAATGTGTTCGTCACCTGGAATTACAGTAACCCCTGTGGGCACTCAACTTCCCGCTTAAAACAACATTTTGTCTTGAGAAATAGTCATAGAATTATTGAATGCAATGGACTATTCCTTACACGCTTCTTTTTATCTTGATGTAGAGAATACTGTCCACATTCACCTGTGTTAAAAGATCACCTGTATTAATCAATCTGTTCCTGTTGATGATGTGAATGGTCATAATGGACACCTTTTGCTTGACATTTAGCATTTTGTTCCCTCTCATAATGGTCTGTTTTGAGACTGAGAAAAGTTGATTACAGATGAGAAATTATGAATTAAATGATCTTTGCTAAAGAAAAGTTTTGCCCTTATACAGGTAGCCTTAGTTAAATGTAACTTTATACAATGTAGAATGTAATAACTTACAATACAGAGTTGTTTATGAAATTTTTGTAAAGCTATCTGACTCTAATTCTGAGGTATTTCTTGAATACATAGATAGCTTTCAGCCTTCCCTCACTGTTCATATATAGTATTTTATCTTTTTCTGACATTTTGTCTTGTCATTACATTATCACATAGTATTACAGTGTGACTTTTTTATGTACACTTCAGATGTCTTAGAGAACCTGTTTTATATGCCAAGTGGGAAGTTTTCATAACAGCATATCTCTAGTATAAGTAAGAAAAAAAAAAACCTAATTAAAAACATTTGCAGATCTTCTTATGAAATAAGTTTGCATAGCCCCAGTAGACCTGCCAGGTTACACAAGCTCAGAGTGTAACCCATCAAAGGCTTCTTGTAGCAGTCTTGTTGTCATTAGCACATAACAAATGAACTCAGCATAAATTTGTGAGTTCTAATGATAAGTTTGCTCAAACTTTTTGGTTTTACTCTTCACGTATTCATCACGTATCTTTGATTATTAATTCTGAATCTGCATTGAACTTACACTGAATTCTTATAGCACGTTTTCAGAGCAGTAACTGAGGACAGAATCTGGCTTTCAGCTTTAGCCTTCAGCATATTATGCATATATACATCAAATAGCGAAGTGGGATTGGTTTGAATACAGGGCTACAGTGTTTGATAAAATCAATTGTGGTTTTGGCTTGCACATGAAATGCATCTGTTTTCTTTTATAAATATTGATCCCCCCCTCCCCCTTTGAACTTTGTTTTATTCCATGCTGTTCATATTCATGCCTCGCTTCGTTCAAAAATTAAGGGCTGCCATCTGTGGCTAATGTGCATCCTGACAGAATTACTTGACCTAATATGGTACCTGGTTTGGCTTTGGCAAGAACCAACACAAACAAGTCATACCCCATGATCCTACCAGAATGAGCTATGCTTGGGCTGTTGTTTTCTTGTGCTTGTTTCTTTTCCTTTCCTTAAGACACCTAGTTTCTGCATGTGTTTCAATTATTACAAGTGGTTCTGTCTCAAGATAGGTTTTGCATGAAAAGTATTTGGTTCAAGATTAAATCTGTGAATGTTGGGAGTCATGTATTGCAGATGAGTCATGTATGCCCCATGTTCTTCACACTTTTTTCATTGACTGGCAATTTAAGGAATACTGGTACTCAAAAGCTTGAATTAATATTTAACCTGTTCCAGGAAAGGTAAGATTGGGGAAAGGGCTTGGGTGGAAATGCTGAGGAAATAAATGCTTTTTAATCTAAGAAAACTGGTAGTAAAGAGGAGCTATGTAAACTCGGCTGACTGAGGCGTCGTCTGGTGGTTGACATGATGGATGTGTAATGAGGAAGTTACCTGTCAGCAGTGCCTTTGACTCTGTTTGCCTTTCAGTCTGTGGCCTTGGATTCATCACCTGGAAATGAAGATCATAATGTTTCTGCTAACCTTATAAGAATATTAAAAATTTACTTTCTATAGAGTGCTTTGAGGCTGTGAATGCACAGTGCTGATGGTTTTACTTTCTCTTGTCCAATTATTTAAAGGCAGCTGTTATAAGTAAGTCTCAACTTTCCAGCATCCAAATACTCTCTCTAAAAAACACAGTACAGTTGGAGTTTTTGCACTATTGCCACAGAAACAGCAAGATATCAGAGTTCAGCATTTAGATTTGAGAATGAACACCAAGAAAGAGAAGAAAGGATCTGTGAGGATCAAAAAGCCAAAAGGCTGAAGTGGGCTCTGTTCTGCCTACTTCCAGACTTCAATATTAACCTTTTCCTCAGTGAAATGTATCCCTTTGTTCCTAAAAATAATTTTTAAAGGCTTCATGTTTTTACATGTATCTGCAATGTAGAAGACCATTTTTAAAAGCATATGGCTAAAGTTTTGCAAAGAACTTAAAAATGAGTTTTGTTATTAATTTGGTGGTAGGTTTTTGTTCCCAAGAATCTCTTGCTTTTGCTTTCTGTGGTAGCAATGTGTTGAGGGGGTGAAGGGTGGTTCAGCTGGCACTCCCACCAGAAGTAATGCATGTGGAAGCTTGGCTTTGGATCTGCTGTGTACAGAGATAATGGTGTAGACGACGACCTTTTCCCACTGGCTGGATTATACACCTTAAATTAAGTAAATGTGGTGATGTAAGTAAGCCCAAGAGCTGATTTGTGGGACCCAGCTGTATTTGAGGTGTGGTTTTCCTTTTGTTGAAGCTAATGCACAAGTCAGGAACTAGAGTGTAACACAGCTTTTTGGGGTTAGGTTATGTAAAGATATTTAACTGGGTAAATATCCTGAGATTGGGACATCTCAGATCTGTACTAAAGAGGAGAAACGGCAACAAACAAACAGATACTACCTAGTGAAATGCGAAAGGACGTGCTGAGGTGGAACTGTATTTGCTTTGGTGGGCTGCCTGCAAGGGAATTTGTAATGCGCATTTACCCTTCCCTGCTTGGGTGGGGCAAGGCAGTTTGTGAGGCAAAGAGCACTCTGCTTAAGGAATAGGAGTATTAAACCAAGTTAAAATGAAATGTTAGGATGGGTCTGTATTTTGCTCTTTTAATTAGAAACGCTACTGTGAAGGAAGCCATGAAATTTTCAGCAGAGTATGGGTCGTATTCCCCAGGCTTAATTTCCACCTGAGTCCACAACCCAGTGCTTCCTATTGCCAAGACTTCTGCTTCCAACTGGTCAAATCTGCCGACATTAAAAATGAGGCGTGGGGCTTGGCACAAACCATTATGGCCTGTCGGGGGTATCAGCTCATGCTCTGTGCTGGGACAGTCACCCCTTGATGCTGCTGCTGCTGCTGCTGCTGCTGCTGCAGGAGTTGGCGAAAGCAGCCAAGGAATGGGTGCAGAGGTGGTTCCGGCCAGACTGACAGTGGTCTGGGAGCGAGAGCTGAGGAGGCCATGGTATGAGGAAGGGAAAGGCTGGCAGGGTAGCGGGGCTCTGAGGGTCTGGGGTGCCGCATGTCTTTCCTCTTTAAAAACGAAGATAAAAAGATGAAAAGTTGAGACCCTATGGCAAGAGGTAGCCTGGATGTTAAACTGAATGATCAGCACTCGGTGGTACTGTATTTGGATCACTTGTTTGGAAGTTAAACTGATTGAAAATCTCTTTGGACACATTTAGATGGAGAGCGCATGATGCTGTCCCTCGGCACGCTGCGTGGCTGTGTGCTTCGCAGGGTGCCTCAGCTGGCTGACCCAAAGTAGTGTGGACTCTGAAATCATAGCCCTGTGAGCCACAGGAGAGCTGCTGGATTGCGTAACTGCCAAAAAATGCCCAGTGAAGAAATAGAATTCTCTAACGATATTTTACTGCAATTCTTGTTCCCATAAAATTACTTAAAAGAGAGGCTTAAATAAATTCCAAAACAGGAAAATACTTGTACCAGAGTTGTTACTATACTGTATCAGCTATTGTTAACTTATTTTGCAGAAATATTCTGTCATAATCAAACACTAAATCTGTTGGTTTTCTGTTTGTGGTGGTTGTGCCATGAGCACTCAATTGTTTAATTGCAAAATAACAATTTTTAGCTCTTGCATGCTGCCATTCATTGGTAGATCTCAAAAACCAGCTTATTCAAGAGATTGATGCCTGTGTCTGCTTTCCAGGTGAGAAAAATCGAGGCCCAGAGATGTGAAATGACGTGTCTAAATTCTGTCTGCAGTCGGTAGCTGAATCAGGACTAGAAGCGTATCTCCTGAGACTCAAGCCAATGTCTTACTCAGTATGCCATACTGGAAGGATACAGATTAGCTTACTTAAGACTAATTGCAATCATGTAGATGAAGATGAAGAAAGGAAATCTCTGCCTGTAACATGGTTGCATTCTTTCTGCTTATCAGTGGTGCTGACCATAGTCAGTCAGATTCAGAAATGAAGGTGCAGTGAAGGACAAACTAGCCCTGAAACACTCTTCCCCGTTTCTGTTTTGCCTCGCTGAACCTGACATAATATGAACTGTATCCTTATTGCTTTCCCAGAAACACCAAAAGCCCGAGAGTGCTTCCTTCCTCCTGTGCAGGTTCTAGACTGATAAACTTGGGTCTGATCAGAAAAGTGAGTGCTGGAGAAGAAGGCTCTCCATCTCGGTGGTCCAGCCTTCAGAGCTCCAGTGTAGGGTCTGCCTCAGTGTGTGGTGCCTTTTTGGTGTAGGTAGACTACAGAGCCAAACCGTACTAAGTGCTTTGCTGTGCTCCATCTGCTGGCTTAAAAAGTAATTTGGCAATTAATAGGACTTTGTCCTGCTTGATCTGATTGATTTTTTTAAAAATCTGAATGTTTTTCCAATTGAAGTTTCTGTAGTTTGAAATTTATAAAAGCTTGCAAAATCTCACACTTGCCAAGAAGTTTTGTTTGTGTGGAAGGGTGATGTGTGTATCATTACCAATTATATATCCTTTAGTTAGATTTTGGTTGGAGCACGTGTTTTTCTTTCCAAGGCAGCAAAGAAGTGGTGGGTAAAAAAGGACTTTGCTGAGAAGCAGAGAGCTTTTATATACATCTATTTACTCTTAGTGACCTGCTCTGTTTCTTTTCTCACTAAAGTTCTTTGTCTCACCTTCTCAACTTCAAGGGCTCTGTCCTTTCTTTTGCTTTAACGTACTATAGTCACTTTCTTGCCCATTTCCTTTAATGGAGAAGGGTGCTGAGGAAGGCAACAAAAATGATTTGTGGTTTCATTGCGCACTCAGGTACAAGATGATAGGTTTTGACTGGGAAAACAGTTTTGTTTAAACCAAAGTTAACTTTTGATATTTATAAAAAATGCTAAAGAAAAGGAATACAAACAAATAAGTGGAAAACAGTTTAGGTAGATATGATACTTTGAAAGACTTTTGTATTGCGTAAAATAAACTATGATTTCAGAACTGCTCTCAAGACAGGTTAATTTTGAAGTGTATGACCTGTTAATTGTCTATTGTGTACAAGTCATTCATTGACTTAAACGTAATATAAAATGCTTTCCAATGTGCGTATAAGCTTATTTCGCATCTAAGAGAGCAGTTCCTTGTATTACAAAAGATCCCCATGAGGTAGTGTGTTCAAGAATATGTCAGCTGGTGTAATTCAATATTCGCTATGGTATTTCATGCTTTTTGTCTCTTAAATACCTCAGGTTTAAATCTGACAATAGACATCGATTATATAGCTCCCATTGAAAGAGGCTAGGTTAGAAGAGAAGACCGGTTTTAAAGGCGTGAGTGGTAATGAGAGGTTTTTTAGAAAGCGAGTAGGGAAATCAACACAAAGAGATGACACTGAATATTCTGTGAATATGGTATGTAGTTGACATCAGAATGCATGATATGAAGCACTCTTATGCCAGAATTGCTGCTTCTTGGCTCACCTAAAATTAGCTCTAGCAAAAAATATTTACTGAAGCAGACAACTTCTATATAGAACTTTTATATGGTGTTGGTATTTTTAAGTTTTGACTTGTTCAGCAGTGGTGCCTGCATATGCTCTGTGTCACACTGCATCAGAGAGGAAATACCCAGCCTTCAATTGAACTTCTCCTCCTAGGCAGAACCACTGAGAAATGGCATGCTGTTCTATATTGGGTTTATCCATACTAGAATACATAGTCTTTTCTTTCCATATTAATAGTTATATATAGGGGTATATATTAGTAGCAATAGGCACTCTGATAACATTAGTGTTGAAACAAAGAATTATAGCAAATTTGGGTGCAGTAATACGTGCTAGGTCTCCAGTGAAATATTGCAACTTTAAGGTATGAAAACTTTTGAAGTCAATAAATGTGTTTAGCAAGTCCTTAATCTTCCTCAGTGGGCTTCGGATGGTAGTTTCTACTCACTTTTTTCCTTTTATTTATTTTTTGTTAAATGTTTCAAGTGTAGGTAATTTTTGGAGTATGACAGTGAAGATAACATAGCCAGATCATAACAAAAGAGGTTTTTACCTGTGGAACATTTTCAGGGAAAAGAAAGATAAACACTGAAGTCCACTCTTTCTTTAGCTCTGTGTCTGTTTTGCAGCATAGGTTTTATAGAAAAAGAATTGCAGAACATCAGTGAAAGAATTCCCTGTGGACCTCATTAGTAACACTGTTGGTGTGAAATTTGGACTATCTGTTGTGATTTCTTTTTTTCTTTGTTTTTCTGATCCAGGCTTCCACAATGTTAAGAGCATCTTTAGCCCCTGTGTAAGTATTTATTGCTGAGCTTCATTTATATCTGTAGAGAAGAGGAGGAGGGCTTTGTAAACTGAAGTGCACTGCCAGTTGTCTGCAAATGGGAATCACTCACCCTCCATGTGCTTCCTCAGATCTCAGTGAACATTGTGTGCGAATATTGTGTGATTTGTATTCTTCTGTTGGGCAGGTTCAGTAGCATCCTAATTTCAGCAGGGTGTTGCTAATACAGTAGATCTGCCAACCTGTGAGTTGGTTGCTGTATTTTCTTCACTGTTTCCGCACAGTACAGTACTGTTGTTGTAATTGGTTTGCTTCTCACAAATCCAGAAAAAGGGGGAATTGGTAATGTGGATTTTTGAACACTTCAGGCTTAATTTTTTTGTGACTGACTTAATAAATTTTGGCTTATAAGATCGAATAGAGGTGGTATATCTGAGGTGAAGGTTTTGTTAAATTTTTGAGGCACTGTTTTGATCCTTCTGTTGTTTACAAGATAATTAAAGGGCCAATTATACATATAACATAAAATTTGTTTTGAAAAGTGGTAAGATAGGAAGACAGAAATAAAAATTTTTTAGTGGAATATATTTAAATATTAAAATTAAAACATTGTCTGGAAGCAATTTTGTTAAGGGAAACTCCTATTGCAGTGTTAAAACTCAAAATAGCAAGACACTACTGGTGTATGGAAAGTGCTCCTATATTAAGTCTTACGTTAAGCCAGCATAATCCAGCCTGTAAAAGAGCCATAAGCTGCTGCCCTCATGCCCTTGTGGTCCACACAGGGCAAAAAAGGATGTTACTGTACTGTTTTGTGCCACTGAAAAGCTCAGATCATCAATTGGCTGGTTGTCAGAGTTTAGTGTCTGCAAGTTATGATGGTAAATGAGCTGCATGCATGGTGAAAAAATAAGTCCAAGTTTAAAAAGTCTGTTGTTCTAACATGATAATAGTAATAAAAGTAACAAAGGTGTAAAAGCGTGGAAGCTCTTTTCCTGAAGCAGACTGCCTGTTTTGGGTCTTCTCACCTCATTGACATCAGCTGCACTGAATAAGAAGAGAGGGTTTTGATTAATGTGTTTCCCATTTGCATTATAGGAAGATGCAGGATGTGCCATTGTTGCCCTCTTTGGATTATGAGAAGCTGAAGAAAGATTTGATTACAGGGAATGATCGTCTCAAGGCCTTCTTACTGCAGGCTCTGCGCTGGGTAAGGGAGATGGCCTCTGCAGAAATAAAGAAATAGGTCCCTTCTGGAGGGGTCCAGAACTAAAATCCATCTTGTGAGCAAGGTGATTGTTCTGGTGATCAGTTCAGCATTATAGGCAACTTCTGTCTTTGTCAGTGAAGCTTACTGAGGCTCCTGAGATGATGAAGAAAGCCCAGGCAGTAGGTGTGTATTTGTATTAGTACTCTCCCCATCTGAGGAAAGCCAGATAGGAATTCCTGGGATCTTTGGTGGAAGTAATTTCTGATGTGTTTTCAAGGAAAGTGGTGTTGTTTTAGGCAGTTCCTTTTTCCATATATTGCCCTGGTTTAGATTTATATAGAAATTCCTGTATCAAAGAGATACCTGACTCTAATCACCAGTTTTCCTTTGTAATCAAGATATTCTACAAGAGCCTACATTTTGGTTGTCTCGGATCATGTAATGATATTTCAGAAAAATTAAAGGTGACAACAGGAAGTTACATTTTCCTGCTTGAAAAGGAAGCTGATGGATTCAAAGTGACAGACGTGAAAGATGATAACAGTGGAATTCTGATCAAGCTTCAGTGTCCATTTTCACATAAAAAAAACATCCGCTGGGTCTGACCAGTGGTTCTTCTAACCCAGTACTCTGTCTCAGATGTTTTAGAAAAGCACCACATCTGTAGCTATTAAAGGGCTTTTTAACTTTATGGGAAGTAATGCTGTATCCTTCCTGTATGGACAGCGATGACAGCTCCCAGGTAGCAGTTTTGTAGTGGATCACTGAGCTAAGGTCAGGTCAGTTCATTTCATCTCTCTCCCTTAGATCACTGAGGTTGAATTCCTTGTCCCCATGAGAAGAGATTTCTCAACTATAGTGTATCAGCACCTTTAAAACCTTCAGTGGTCATCAATTCACATTACCATTTATTTATTTGACTGGTTTATTTATGTTATTTATTTTAGCGCTTGACAACATCATATCCCGGAGAACAGAGAGACACGGTCCTGCAAGCCTACATCAGTAATGACCTCCTAGACTGCCACAGCAACTGTCAGGTCAGCTGGAAAGGGTTTTCCTCCAACTTGTATGTGATATTGCTCATTTGTTTCTATAAAGTGCTGATCAGAAAAATTTATCACTCTCTGGAAGGGAAAAAAAAAGTAGTAGTGCCAAAATCCTGTGACACATCTAACTTCTGCATCCTGGTCTTTAAATGTAATGGGCAAAGCTTTGCATTACAAGAGCTCTCACTGCAGATACAGTTCTTGTAGACAAGTGGAAGTTTGTCACCTCTCCTGATGCTTGATGTCCGTAAGTTGAGCAGAAGCCTATTGTGAGCCCCTTACTTAGGAGTTGGCTCTTGCTGATCAGATGCTATGTCTCTTTTTGAGTGATTGTGTATTGTTAGATAATACTTTCAATCCATTTCACTGATCTAGGATAAGAACTAAATTAGGACTTCAGTCTCAATGCCTCTATGGAATATTTGATTATGCACTTGTAATAACATGTTCAACAGTATTTCTGTGAATTTGGAATGGATTGTTACCTTTCTTCAGAAAGGGGAATTGCTGGTATGTTGATTTTGAAAGGTTGCTTCAGTCACTGATAATGCAGTACTATTGCTAACGAAAGTGCAACTTTTTTCATTTGTAATAGTGAATTTTGTGCATAGTTGAGTTCCCCATTTGTTTTAATCAGTGGGCCTACTTGTTACGTTGTGGCTCCCATTGTCATTGCAACAGTAACTTCACTAGAAAAGTTACAGGTTTATTAAGTCAATGATCTTTTTTCTCCCTGTAAATTTCTGTAAGAGGAAAGTTACGTATAAGTAACGCCTGAAGTAAAACAGATTAAAAATAGTTTGCCGTGTGGTGTTCTTGGTAAGTTACTGAGCTGCTTTCCCACACTCTTAGTTGTCAAACAAAAGCATTCTTATTCAGATAACATTACTGCATTTAAGTTCATCAACAAAATTAACAGATTTTTTTTTTTTTGTCACTGACTAAGTGTTAATTTTAGATATGAGCTTTAACTGATAACTGTGTTGGTTCATTATAATTCTCACCCTACACCATGGAGCTTAATGGTGTTTTAACAGACTGACACGAGGAGGTCTAATTTGCTTATTTGTTCATTTTCCATCTCTCCCTCAGCCCCCTGCCAATAAAGAAGGAAACTGGGAAATTTTAAATCATATTGACATAACTTAAGATATCAATATGTATTCAAAGTTTGTTTGCTGTGAAAATTTAATGAAGCTTTTAAAACATTATAGAAGACTAACTTTGTTTTTTCCTGCTTTGGTGAGTTTTTATTAATGTTTTCTTTCTTTTTCAGAGAAGCGTCCTCAAATTATTACATTCTAAGAGTGAGGTAGTCAGACAGTATATGGCAAGGCTCATCAATGCTTTTGCTTCACTGGCAGAAGGTAAGAGATTTGCTGCAAAAAAAAAGACAGCATTTTCATATAAGGCTGGCTTATAGGTACTTCACAAGTGCATGTCACTGCATGTAGAAATTGAGAGCATTATTTGCACCCTTTTTTCTAGGGATTCACTGTCTTTTGTTACATGCATTCAAAACAGTTTTTCAGTATCTGGAAAGTTTTCATTTTCATTTCATACACTTGTATATTCAGCATTTCTGACTTCTTTTGATGATTTGTGGTCTATGTGGGAACTTACCCAGGTGCTGCCTTTAATAGAGTCTTCAGTCTCTCCAGGAGGGTTAAAAAAAAGAAGAAAAATAGAAGAAAAATCCCTGTTAGTTAAAGGTCCTGTAGGCAGACCTGCTACCAGGCCATGCAACAGCAGTTAGTGCAGCTGCTCTTGCATCGTCCTGGTCCTCACCTGAATAAATCTTTGTGCATCACTGCTGTTTGGTTGCTTATATATGCAGCTTTATATCTTTGCCTGTCCCAAATTAGCCCTTGGTTTGGTGCTACTTAAGGAGCTAACTACTGCTAGGAACTGAAATCCCATTTAAAGTCAATAGCAGTAGGACACCTAACTTTCCTGAGCTCTTTGGACATCTCTGTTCTTTACCTAGAGAATGCAAAACTGTGATAGATCAGAAAGCATGTACTAAAAGGATAGTGAATTCTGTGTGGTACTAACTTGGCAAGTGGGGGTCTCTAATGCCCCAAGTGGCTGGATTGAATGCAACTGGTCTGCTAGACAACTCATTTGTGCAGGTTTGTTTGGCTCTTGGCACAAGATTGTGG
>VYZW01051362.1:96673-108942 GCA_013401315.1 Balaeniceps rex
ACAAATTAGTTTGAATTTTGGGGCCTAGGCACTAAGCTACTGAAAATTTAAAAGTTTTTTACTTTCTAAAAAATAACAGTTAATCTTATAAAAGGTTAATTCCAGATACGTGACATGAGGGACTCTTTTTTTTAATGTGTGGTCAGATGCTCCTTTGTTTTGCTCAGTCCATGCCATAGACCTACTGCAAGATCCAGGACTGAGAAAGTGTGTGAGCTTTGAGGAGTAGTCCAAATCCCAGGTACTAAGACCAGGAAAACACCTGCTTTGATCTTTGTCATTTAGACTTACTGCCCATTGGAAATAATGTGATTAAAAATGGTGTTCTTCAGTAAGACCCTTCAACTAGTATATACTACTTTTTTGTATTGTAAAGCAAGAAATTTCTGTTGTAGGAGATCGCAGTTGAGCACCTGGCTCTTTATTCAGTATACTCTTCGAGGGCAACTACAGATTGAGTTAAAAGCATATGTGATTTAAGAATCTCTAGAGAAAAGAGCAAATAGATTTAAGCAAAAAATCTCATTTGTCAAATCAACAGTACAAAAGTGTTATAGTGCTATGGCTATCTATGGCAGAAGAAGTAATTAATTTGTTTTATGGATCTGTTGTGTGTAGCTGGCTTTTTTTTACCAATTTTAAGACAGCTGAAAATGCAATTTTGGGTGGAGTTAGAAGCCTTAGAAAACAATGAAGAAACTTACCTCAGCAGTTTGCAGGTTTAAAAAAAAACAAAATAAAACACAAAAAAACCCAGCCCACCCAACAATGTTTTAGTCTTCTAACCCTACGGGAATCTGCATCTTCAATTTCTTCAGGCTTTGTTAATTCTTTAGTTTAATTGATTCTGCCAAAAGGGGTAGGTTTGGGGTTTTTTGTTGGCAGGCTAGTGTATGGTTGATGAAGTAGGGTTTTAATGTGCTTATATTAGCTATAAATATATTTGAAAGCTTTTTATGATGTGGTCTGATTTTTGTGAGCTTTTTGTTTTTTAATCCTAGGCGTGCACTGCAGTCAGCAATGATCAAAGATGGGCTCATTTTCTGGCTGGTTGATGTCCTAACAGATACAGATTGCCTGTCTGATTACACACTGGAGTATTCTGTTGCCTTGCTCATGAAGCTTTGTCTGCGGAGTGCAGGTGTCTTACATTTTGAATTACAACCTTATTCCAAGAAACGGATAGGGAAGATTGTGAATCCTTTTTTCTGATACACCTGGATTCTTTCAAGTGACTATAATTAGTAGCAGGGACTCACATAACCAGAGATATTTGAGTGTTATAACCAATGCTTTTGAGCAGATGTCTTTTCCAAGAATCCCAAACTATGGAGGTTAGCTTGACCAAAATCTAAAGAATTAAGAAAATAGTTAATCAATGGAACCCTCTAAGATTTGATTCTTTTTTTGTATCCGTATGTGAGGACTGCCATTCCAACATTCCAGGCCCACTTTTCAAAGGACACTTCTTACTTGTGTAAGAGATTTGTTTGTATAAAAGAAAGTCAGAACTGAGTTGATCAGTAATAGCAAGGAGCTTAACCTTCACCTTGTGGAGTGAAATACTTGCATGCTTCGCTTCTACAATGCAGAGATTCCCCCCAGGAAAATAAGGTCCTGTCTATATCCAAGAGACTTAGAAGAAGCTTAAAGCAAGTTTCCTTTTAGAAAGGAAAGTAAGGTAAGGGTGAAAAATTGACTGCTTGCCATAAGCAAAGTAATGTCTTTGTTAAGCTTTTTAAAATCCCTTTGTGTTGCCTCCCGTCCAAGATTGCAACTGTATAAATCCAGAGTAACTCCACTAATTTCAGCTCAGTTATGCTGAGCAGCCTTTGGCAGGGACAAGGAACAGTATTGCTCTGTGTAAATTATATTTAGTACTGATTTTAAGAAGTAAGCAGCTTGCTCTGATCTGTTAATTTTTTTCAAGGATATTTATGTTTTCTCCCTTTGCAGGGAAGAAAATGTGTGCAAGGATCGCAAACCATGTGCTCAAAGTTCTCTCTGATCTTCTTGGCCACGAGAATCATGAGGTATTTGTACAGCAAACTTTGGGTTAAGGAAAAGGTGGAAAGAAAAATTAAAGATAAAAAAAGGCAAGAAAAGGAAAAAAGTAAATTGGCTTTGTTTCCCTTGTTAGACCTTCATGAAATAACATTGCGTGAAATTTTCCTAAAATTCACAATTATGTAACTTTTTTTTTGTTGGGCACTGGTCTTTCTAGACATAATTATGTCTTCCGTTAACAAACGCTGGCAGCTAAGAATGAAAGTCTTTTAGATGCATAGTTATCATGCAGTCCATGTGCCTTCTTGATTGCAGTTTCTGATGCTGTTTAAATGTCATCTCACACCAAATCATCTCAAGCTTAACTAGTTCATTAGATGAACAATATGTGGTGCAAGCCATTACGCAAAACATTAGGTGCAAAGAAGCAAATTTGCTAGTAGTTTTAAGGAATGTTATAAGAAAGCAGTACATCTGTGACATTCAAGCCCTAATATGTTTTTATCTACCACTTCATTTAACCTGACACTTAACCCTTTTGTGGTTCAAGTTTCTTTTCTGTCTTCAGACATGCTTGCATCTTAGATGCTAAATTAAACTACCTCAGAGGAAAATGCTAAAAATTATTAGTTTTTTCTACCTAATGCTTTTCAACACATCACTCTGATATCTGCTGTCTGCTGTATAAAGCATTGCTTCAGCTGTGTCTGCAGAGCGTCACTTCTTTAACCATGGAGTAAAATTCAAGGCAGGAGAAAATACTGTATGAAGTTGAAGTTGAAATCATAGGGAGGCAGAATTTTTACGAGGGTATTCTAAATAGATTCCTTGATGATTGTGCAATGTGCAACGAAATACAAACTCTGGTGCCTCATGTTTATATACAATGATTGTTTTTTTGTTTATCACTTAAACTGAAAATAGAGAATAAATTTGAATGAAGTGTTTACTCCACGTTTTATGAATTCATTAGAAGATGTAGATCAGTTCTTTACTAGCACTGTTTTGATTAAGATGAAACTTGGCATACCTTTATAGTACTGTTTCACTTTTTTATGAATGATGAGAGTTACTACAATACATACTAATACAGAATAACATCCCAGTCCCTAGACTGAAGTATTTAGAAAATGCTGTCATACTGTTGAAGTCTGTGCCTTAGAATGGCCTTGAAATTTCTCTCAGAGGGTGCATTCTTACAACCTAGTTTGCACCAGTGCGGCTGATGGTAGTTCTGTTATCAAAGTTGAAGGTAGGCGGCAATGCTCTTGGGTGCCAGGAGACCTTTCTGAAAAGCTGTAGAATCCTTGTGTAAATCCCAGTCCCTTATCTTTCTTTGCTTCCCCTGCTCCCAGCTTAGCTCATTGCTCATTTTTCCAAGGGTAGAGACAGAGTATGACTAGAAATCTTAGTGCTCCAACAGTAACTGGCCAATACAAAGGGTCACATAAGTGCTGATAAAACTAGTTTGACAGATCTGGTGGCTTTCACTAACCATAATACAGAGCTTTCATGCTAGCTGGGTTTTTTCCTCTGCTGAGGGACAGTAACAGGCAGCAGAGTGAGAGGATATTTGAAGCTACTACAGTTTTTACCATCCTGCCTAAGGCTACAATGCTTGAAGCCTGTCTTGAGCTCATGCTGACACAGTCTTGTCCCTGTTCTTTGTCCGTTTTTTTTGTACTGCCACTAGTGTTTGTCAGAAACTAACCTTGTTTGGTTTTTTTGTTTTTTTGTTTTTGTTTTGGTTTTTTTTTTAAGGGGGGTGGGGTTTTTTTGTTTTTTAGGGCTAGGTCAATTTGCAAGAATACATTTTCAGAAGGGGTGGGAGATATATCTGCATGCAGCAGTACTGATTTAGATCAACCATGTCACAGTATATTTGCATCCTAAGAGTTCACTGCTTCCCAAGTGGGGATTTTTGTGAGTGCAGGCTGGCCTGATTAAACCTTCTGTATCTTCAGTCTTAAATTTTGCTTATAGTCAACTGGGTTGAATGTAAGGGTTTTTCTCAGTGGTAACTATTTCTTCCTCTTAGATACAACCATATGTGAATGGAACACTGTATAGCATTCTTGCCATCCCTGCTGTCCGAGAAGAAGCCAGAGCAATGGTAAGAAGTGCTGCTTTGCATAGTGCAAAGATCAACACATATGCCAAAGGTGGCATGCACACAGGTACCTGTTGAGCAGTGTGCAGCAGGGTTGTGAGGTAGGAGCCATGGCATTTGAGAAGGGAATCCACAAGAGGCCCTCCACCTTTGATATTCAGACAGGTATGAGTGTATGTCTCAAACACTTCTGCCATATTCTTCCCAGAAGTGGAGCTCCAGCAGTGTGAAGGGTTCTATCTAAATTATATATTAAAGGTGTTATTTTAGAATAGTTTGTCCATCTAGCATTTTGTAGACTGGATGTGGCCCAGGAGATGCTTTCAGCTGACTTGCTACTTCTTCCCCTTATTTAACTTATTTTACACCAGTGAATAGCCACTAAGCAGATGAGTTCCTCTTGTTGCTTTTGTTTCTGCCTGGTATAGACATGGTCAGCTGGGGAAAGCAGCAGGAGGAAGGTTTTAGCGGAACTAGGAACTGATCTCCTGTGAAAGTTAGTCTAATGGTAATGAATGTGTTTTGAGTTCTGGATTTGAGGAAGCTGCTCCTGGGGTAGCAGTGTATCTTTATATCTTAAGGATTAACCTAGTGAGTTATGCAGACATAGTTGTTGTCAGATGTTTTACCTCACAAAGCACAGAGGATTGGAAGTCATCTTAAATGATTAAAGACACAACATGAAACCTATGAGGGGCCACAAAGAGAAACTGGGTCTAAGTTGGTCCTGCTTTTTGCTTTTCTTCTCTGAACCTTGCACTGTTGTATCTGTGAATGCAAATTTGCCCTTTTCTGTTGACTACTGTGTACTGAGTTCAGAAGGCGGAAGCAGCAGATCTATTGTAAAAATTTGCTGTTCATTGTGGATACTTCTGTATTTAAACCTAGAAGCAATCTAGACAGCATATTTCTTTTGTCTTTGGGAAGCCTATGGACAAAATGGAGTGCTTAGAGCTGGACATGGTGGTTTGTTTCACACTACCTTTTTTTTTTCCTGACAAAACAATGACATTTTAGCTAACAAAACTCTGTCACTGTGGTCACATAAAATACTAATCTAGCAATGTTTTCCACTACATCCAGGGAATGGAAGAAATTCTGCGCTGCTTTATCAAGGAAGGAAATGCAGAGATGATCCGACAGATTGAATTTATTATCAAGCAGCTCAATTCAGGTCAGAAGAACAGATGCAGCTATCTGAGCTATAAATCTTTCACAAAAGCCATAAGAAAGCTCATGTTTTTACTTGGCGTTGAAACTCTCAAAGAATAACAATAGTGTGATGGTCTGAGAGAGGGTGAATAGTGAATGTCAGGATTTGAATGTCAGATGTATTTTAAAATTTCCTTTTGTGTTACAATTCTAAAGAAGAAATAAAAGGCTGAGTAGGTCTAAACTCTGAAGTTTTGGGACAGTAAATAGAATGACCTTGACTGTTTTCTTTCATGCTAGTGGCCTCACAGTAATGACAGACTGCTGTCAACTGCAAAAATCATAGAATCGTAGAATCATAGAATGCTTTGGGTTGGAAGGGACCTTTAGAGGTCATCTAGTCCAACCCCCCTGCAGTGAGCAGGGACATCTTCAACTAGATCAGGTTGCTCAGAGCCCCGTCCAACCTGACCTTGAATGTTTCCAGGGATGGGGCCTCCACTACCTCTCTGGGCAACCTGTTCCAGTGCTTCACCACCCTCATTGTAAAAAATTTCTTCCTTATATCTAGCCTAAATCTCCCCTCCTTTAGTTTAAAACCATTACCTTACCCCTTGTCCTGTCACAACAGGCCTTACTAAAAAGACTGTCCCCATCTTTCCTATAGGCCCCCTTTAAGTACTGAAAGGCCGCACTAAGGTCTCCCCGCAGCCTTCTCTTCTCCAGGCTGAACAGCCCCAACTCTCTCAGCCTGTCCTCGTAGGAGAGGTGCTCCAGCCCTCGGATCATTTTTGTGGCCCTCTTCTGGACCCGCTCCAACAGCTCCATGTCCTTCTTGTGCTGAGGCCTCCAGCGCTGGACGCAGTGCTCCAGGCGGGGGCTCACCAGAGCCGAGTAGAGGGGAAAAAAACAGGTGATACAATTTGTAAAGCAGGATTTAGGGACTAGGTCTGTCTCTGCTCACCTCTTGCTCTATTGAGGAGTGTAGCTTTGTTAATCTGAAATGGCTTATCCTGAACCGGGGGCAGAGACCACCCTTTTTGGAGAGTTTGTTGATGGATGTTGTAGATGCTGTGTTAATACAGACAAGTATGAGGAGCTGGAATATTTATTGTATTTGCTGCTCTCTGGGGCTGAAGAAAGAGAAAGCAAATAATGAAAAGGAGGTGAATTCTCATTAAATCTTTCTGTACAGTAAAAATAGAACAAGTTTGATTACTTTCTTTGGCTTTTGGAAAGAGCAGAAGACAGCATATCTTACGGTCCTAGCTTGTAAAAGAACAAGTGAAGTATTTAAGCACTATATTGCC
Source organism: Balaeniceps rex (assembly GCA_013401315.1). Lineage (NCBI taxonomy): Eukaryota > Metazoa > Chordata > Aves > Pelecaniformes > Balaenicipitidae > Balaeniceps > Balaeniceps rex. The sequence goes on from VYZW01051362.1 coordinate 103,253, forward strand.
ACTATGCAATATTTGTTCATCAAGGTTATAGAATTGCTCCTCTTCTACCTGTGAATGGTATTTTTAAAAGGTTTTGTCTGATTGGTGAGTAAAAGTTGAGCGTACAGATTTCCAGTGTAAGCCTGGCTGCTTTTTTCTAAGGAAATTAATTTGACCAAAAGTTACAATAAATATTCTATGTGAGTACTATCTTTTTATGTATAAAAGCAGTATAATATTGAACTGTTTGCAGGGAAAAGTAGAGTCTTTTATTAAAAATTAATTGAATAATAGACAAACTTGCAAGTGCACACACTTTCATTCAAGTCTTGTCAATAAATACGCTGAGACATCATAGTGGGATTTATGAGAAAAGAACTATTCCAGAGAGTTTCTGTTTCTGCCATTTTCCCACATATGAATTGATTTTGGTGATTTCTAGAATGCTTTATAGGAGCAAATAATTCCAATAGTTGTCCTGAAAAGAATGGGATGTCTATATGAGAAGCAAGCTAAATCTTACTGTTGTAAAGAGGACAATAACTAGAGATTCTGTGAAGTAGCACAGGTACTCTTACACCATTTTGTTTTGCTTCTTTCTAGAAGAGCCATTCAATGATAGTATTGTGTCTGACGATGAAGAGGAAGAGGAGGATGAGGAAGTAAGTTTAAAGGCCTTCAGGCACGTTTTAGAAAAATCTTTAACCTTCTAGACAGAAAATATTTGTGTCAATAAGCCAGACTTTGATTTTTGGGGTGGTTTTTTGTTGTTGTTGTTTGGTTTGGGTTTTTTAACTTTATTTAATTACCAGGGTGTATTAACAAGAAAATTGGATCTGTTCCCATTACCTTATCTTCATTTGAAGTCCTACTCTTTTATTTTGGCAAGTCACCACCTCTGTGATAAATAAAGGATTATATCTTGAAATAAGTAAAGAGATGAGGCGTTACTGTAGGAGTAGAAACCTTGCTTTCAAGCAGACCCATTTCAGCAGTTAAAAATAAAGGAAGCTAACGAACCAGTATATCACCAGAATAGTTTATAAATAGGTTGTTACTTTTCTTGAGGTATCATGATCTGTTCAGGGTATGACTACTTCTTTTGCTGTTTAGAAACTTTAAAATATATTTAATAAACTGTCTGTATGTAATGAAGGAAAACAGTAATTACAAATTAAGAAATAAGTCCCATAAAAAGAGAAAATAAAAAAAAAAGGAAGTGAGCATGAGAAACTACGTCATAGTAAATATAAACTGGTTAGCTGTGTATTTCTAGCTCTGCTAATAAACGCATTTTATACCAATACTTCAGCATTTTTTAAGAAGCTGTCTGCATAGAATATTGGGAGTAGACAACACAGCATATTTGATCATCTAAACTAACAAGCAAAGCAAGGTGTAAATGATGCAAGGGAAATGTTAAACCCGGTCTTCACTGGTGATGTTGCCATTGCTATGTTGCCATAAGTACACAGCGGCGGGGTTGAAAATATGTAGGCAGTTACATGGGAGTTTTATCTGAAAGAAGTCTACCACATAGCACTTCTCTTTTATTGAAAAGTCTTGCATGAGAAATTTAAAAGAACAGCTATGGTAGATGTCTTTGGAATAGTGTTTGAACATATTTAGATGGGTGTATATGTGCACATACGTTTGTATCATGTATCTGCCCTGAAGAGGTCAGTGACATCGAGAGTTGGTGATGTCTGCAAAACGTTCTTGTATTAGAAATATTACTGGAGAACACATTTACTGAAAACCAAGTTTTTGGACAAAAAGTAAGTTTTTGTCCTGAACCAACAAAGAATGAAACACATAAAACTTACCAAGTCAGTTGTGTCCACGTTCTACTAGCTTGTTGCACATTAACGCAAATGCTAGTGAACAGTGACAGCCATCCTACAGTGTAAAACTTGCCTTGTTACTGCAGGGTGACTGAGTGCATTTTCAAGTGCATGTTGAGCCTTTTATGTTTTGAAAGCAGAGAAAAATGTAAGTATCCTGCTTGTAAAAGGTGTGGTGTGCTCTCAGCTGCCATGAAGTGCAGCACCTGGCAGGATCCAGCCTTTGCCTGGCAGTGTCCAGGGAAGTTTTGCACTTGTTGCATTATTTAACTGGTTTCTGTGTTGTGGCACGATAGGTGGTGAACACGTGAACCAATTACGCTTGTGACTTTGCCTAAATTTAGAGCTATGTGGAAATTCCAAGTTTAGAGCTACAAGGAAGTTTTATTTAACAATCGGCTCTCCCCCTTTTGTTCTAAGGGGGTACAGTAAAATGTTTTTTTCTAATAGGATTAGATTATTGTAATTGTTTCACCTTCTGCAGTCCTGAAGTGAGTTTTCAGTAATCTTTCCACTCCTCCCACCCAAAATCAATGCTTGATGTACAAGGTGGGCATTCTGGGGATTAATCATTATAACTTCCCTTTGTTTAATACACTGCTTAACACCCTTTAACTGATGTTCTAAAGCTTTGAGCATCTTAGGTGTATCATGAGAATCCAAGGTGGTAGTATTTTCACTTGAACTCTAGTATACTTTTTTGAAGGATACTGTGTTCTGTTGGGAAGATGCAGAGATAAGGAACTCCTTCATGAAGGTGTGGCATTGAATTGCATGATAGCGTTGAACACTTTAATTACTTTACCTGCTGTTGGGATGAAAGGAAGGTGAATTCTCCTATTCAGTCATACCCCCTAGACAAGTTGCTGCTGCTCACAATCCCAGCCAAGGGTCTAGGTCAAATTTTTAAATGCATTTTTACCACTGAACCATCATGTGGTTAAAACAGACTTCTGTCACTTCTTATTTGACTCAAAAATAACAGTAGGCTTTTGAAGCAGAGAAGTGTCTGATTCCAGTTTTTCATTAGCTTTGTCATTCTATTAAAAAGGAAAAAGTCTCATTAAGCCAATTTTAAAACTGTTTCTAGCGTAACATAATTGTGGCACATTCTAAATCCTTATTGCTGCTGGGAACTATAATTCTGTTCTGCTGCAAGGAGGCCTGGTTTCTTAATCCCTCAATTTAGAAAATATAGTATACAAACAGCATGGCAGCAAAATGCTACACAAAATGTATAATGTTGTTACTTTGTTAAATAAGCAAAGATTTGTTGACTTACTGCCTCAGTGCTTGGAGCCCTTTTGTATTTTGGAAATGCTGTGAGTTATTGTTTTGTGATGGGGTTCTGTGATAACATCTGATGTGATCTAGCAACAGAAAGTTTTGGAAAAACTTTATCAGAAGTCTTGCCTTTATGTAACTTTTAAAAACTACTACAGACTGAATGTATTTCAGAATATGTCCATATATTGGCAATTTAATGACACGCATTCAAACTGCTTACTGATGTTATAATTTGTTGCCGATCTACTTAATATCAATATTTATACCTTCACAACTCAAAAAACAACAAAAAGACTCTTTTATGCAGACTTAGTTTGCAGGTTTTGCCCCAGCTTTTATTGATTCCAAGAGCATGCAAAGGTTCCCCATGCTGTTACTATTACCTTTCATGTTTTTTTGATTTTATCTGTGTTTAAATTAGAGTTGTTGAATTCTGTCTTGGCTTTGAGCAGATCTTGTGGTAATGACTACTTTCTCCTAAACGCTGCCGCCAAGATGTGGTTTAGCCTGTTGGAGGATAATTCTGGGATTTCTAAGGGCATCGTACACTCAGAAATTTAAGATTCTGTAATGTGTGACATTGGTGCATATAAACTGAATAAAAAAATGGCTATGTGTATACTGTTATTCAGAAATAAATTGGCTTTTGGGTTTGTCTGCTGAGCTTTAAATTAACTAGTGTAGAGCTCAGGATGCACTGGCTTCTGGAGTACCTACCCACCTTCATTATGTTAGCCATCTGGGCTATGTTGACACCCAGAGTCACAGTGCATATTTTGTGGTGCTTAATAATCTCTCAACTGTTCTGATAAATACAAATTTAGTTTATCGTCAGTATTTGATCTTTATGTTTGCTTTTTATTTGACTTGGACCATCTTTGAAAGCTGCTTCTAAAAGTGAGTATGTGATATCATAGCTCTAATTCAAAAGTTTAGTTACAAACTTGAACTACGTTAGATAACTATACAGTGACAATTTATCAGATACCCTCTGATCCCCCGTCACTCAGCACCTGGCAATAAAATCAGTAAACCGCAGTGTGAAAAGTACACTTCAGCTAGATAGTACATCAAAAGAAAGAGAGCTTAATCACAGACCTGATCGCAGGACTTCAAGCCATTACATTAAAGGACTTGCTGCCAATGTCTGCTGCAGCCTGTGAGCAATGGTGAACAGGGCACCAATTGTGTTATTTCAGCAGTGGAGTGATGGCATGTCTGTCGAAGCTGTTTTTCTGTACAAGGAGGCAGAGGAGGGACACACTTAGGCTCAGTTACCTGGTATGTTAAATAACGTCAGGGAGCAAGGTTGGCAGGGAGAGGTACTTCCCAGAAACCAGAAACTGGCGTTCTCTGTCTGACAGAATGTGTCAACCAGAATATTGGAAGAGGTGGAACCTGGGGAAACCAAGGCGATCTGTGAGGAGAGGTTAAATACATCGTGCATGCAGAGAGCTGGATGAAAGAGCAGGGTGATGTTCTGGCTGTAACGGGTAACGCTCTACCCAGGCACAGTGTAGGCAGTCTTCTATAAAGCATCCTTGCAGAAAACTCTTAGCTCTTGATGCTGCATTAACATACCATACAAAAAAATTTCCACTAGACTATTTATAAAGCTCATCTTTGCAACTTTTTAATTTCTTTTTCAAAGCACAGTATATTGTGGAATTTGGAGTGTGGGGGTTTTTTGTTTTGCTTGATACAGGTGATTGTTGCCTAGTCTATAAGTGTTTATCAGTGTTTTTCCATTATGTGGGTTTTTTTCACACCTACCCAGCTTCCCAGGTAATTAGGAGCTGATTGTAATTTATCTTGCCTTGGAGACAGAGGCAGCTTGAACATCTTCCTGAGGTCCTATACAGCCTTATCTTTTATGGCTAAGCGTCTAGAGAGTACGTCTTTAAGAGGGTGAAGAGGATGAACAATCTGGAATCTTCAAAGCACTTACAGAAGAACTATTTTTTTTATTAAATCCATGCATGAACAAATACATTATGGAAAAATTTTACTCTAAACCTTAGAACAGTGTGGATTATTGACAGTATTTCTGTAACTGCTTCAGTTGTTCACATACGGGCATCTAATGTCTCTTAAGATTAACTACAGCATTGGAAGGGCCTGCACAACGCTGTTGGATATGACTTGGGACCTGTGGAAGGCTTGTGCCCTTTCAGAGCCACAATGGAAGACCAGGCAGGATATTGCAAAGTAGGACAGGATGGTGCTGTGGGCTGCTGAATTGAACCCTTTTTGTGTGTACTTTTTATCTCTGCTTGACGCCTGTGAATGAGAAGGTGATGAGCAATGAGAATAACTAAATCAAAACAAAAATTATGTTTTTTAAGCCATTTGGTACAGACGTCATTGAACTTGAAAATAGGCAAGCCTGTAGAGCTCTGGGGAAGCCAATACCTACTTGGTCTGAGTGGTGGTAGTCTCACTGTTTTGCACCAGACAAAGACTGGAATCAGTCGGACATTTCCACTGTAGGAAATACCTTCCCTGTACACACTTCCAATGTTTTTTTCCTCATGCTGTTTTTGCAGAGCACTGTCCAGGCCTCCATATTATTGGCTAATC
>VYZW01051367.1:0-19502 GCA_013401315.1 Balaeniceps rex
ATAAAACACTTTTCAGTGAATTTCTCCTCTAGCTTACTTGTCCTTTCTTTAGGATTCCTTTTTTTGTAGCATAATGTCATTATACAACTGCCCTTTCTAAAAACTGTGAGCATGTGAATAGGTTTCCCTTCATATAACTTTTTTTTTTTCTTCTCCTTGATGTTCTGGACCAGATCTAGCTAGGCAGATATCGCAGATCTTTAGATTCCTTTAACTTTAGTGGGAGTAAGGCACCCTAAATATTGTTGGAGATCTAGATGTGTCACATGATGATTGCTAACAACAGCAGCATCTGAAAAAGTAGGAAAATCGCAGTGCTATGAGGGGTACTTTAGCATCGAGTTATAACAATTGGTAAATGAAATGACAGTGTGGCTTCTAAGAATTTAATTTCGATCTGTTGCAGACAGTTTGAGACAATGTCAGAAAGTGCTTGGTGGCTTTCCACTAGTGTTGCACAGCAATTATGATCTTGTGCTTTCTCCCCTTGTGCAGAACTACCAGAAAAACAGGAACAACTCTGTGCCATTTACAGTGTCCTTGAACAGCTTCCACAAGCAAATCATAATACCTTGGAGCGACTCATCTTCCATCTGGTCAAGTAATGAGTTTAATTACTTCAATTGGAGAGAAACTCCATGTGACTTTTGAGTCCCTCTTGGAAGCTTTCTAAAAACTTAAAGCCCTTGAGTGTCAGTGTAGGGATTGTGCTGCTACTTTAGAAGTAAAAGAATTGAAGTTCATAGTTGTGCTTAAAAACAGACGCATGCTTACCTCTATCATCTGGTGTATTTGTATCAAATCGGATAAGAACAACTTTGAAGAAAAGGTAGATCTGAAAGACTTGGTGAGTCGTCTGAACACCAGGATTTGTATGGATGGGTACATAGTGAACTGAGGACGTTAGCATACTTGGTAGGGACTGCATAAGGATTATAAATGCTTGCACATATGCTAGTCTTGGGAGCAGGCATAAATGGTACTGGTAAAGGGGCTGCTCTTACCCAAGGAACTTGAGAATTTTCTGAGTGGCCCTCTGAACTTAGTGGAAAGGGACTGTTAAAGAGGAGGCACGGAATCACCGGACATACTTTGAGAGACTACCAAACCAGCTGAACCTGGGTGGCTTCCTGTTCCTTTTTTAATGCATGAAATTTTGTCTACTTAGTAGGTGTGAAATAATTTTAAAACACTTCTTTGAACTGCTGTACTTACTTAGTACCCTAGAGGCCTCCTTACACGTTATTTGGGAACTCTGGCAAGGTTTGATTGGATTGCTTGTATCAAGGTTTGCTTAAAAAAAACTTTTTTTTTTTTTNAACTCCATGTGACTTTTGAGTCCCTCTTGGAAGCTTTCTAAAAACTTAAAGCCCTTGAGTGTCAGTGTAGGGATTGTGCTGCTACTTTAGAAGTAAAAGAATTGAAGTTCATAGTTGTGCTTAAAAACAGACGCATGCTTACCTCTATCATCTGGTGTATTTGTATCAAATCGGATAAGAACAACTTTGAAGAAAAGGTAGATCTGAAAGACTTGGTGAGTCGTCTGAACACCAGGATTTGTATGGATGGGTACATAGTGAACTGAGGACGTTAGCATACTTGGTAGGGACTGCATAAGGATTATAAATGCTTGCACATATGCTAGTCTTGGGAGCAGGCATAAATGGTACTGGTAAAGGGGCTGCTCTTACCCAAGGAACTTGAGAATTTTCTGAGTGGCCCTCTGAACTTAGTGGAAAGGGACTGTTAAAGAGGAGGCACGGAATCACCGGACATACTTTGAGAGACTACCAAACCAGCTGAACCTGGGTGGCTTCCTGTTCCTTTTTTAATGCATGAAATTTTGTCTACTTAGTAGGTGTGAAATAATTTTAAAACACTTCTTTGAACTGCTGTACTTACTTAGTACCCTAGAGGCCTCCTTACACGTTATTTGGGAACTCTGGCAAGGTTTGATTGGATTGCTTGTATCAAGGTTTGCTTAAAAAAAACTTTTTTTTTTTTTCCTGAACATTGAATTTCAGAGTGGCTTTGATAGAAGATGTCAACCGCATGTCACCCAATGCCTTGGCCATTGTTTTTGCTCCATGCCTCTTGCGTTGTCCCGATACATCTGACCCTTTAACCAGCATGAAGGATGTTTCAAAAACAACCATGTAAGTTTTAGCAGTCTGCTGCAAAAGTAGTACTTTGAAATATGACGGAAGGCCAGTACTACTACCTGCATTTGTTACAACCTTATTCATCTCAAGCTGAGAAACTGAGGGTTTAGAGTTGCTAAATTCTGGCTCTGCTAGTGCTGCCAATTTATATGCCCTTCTCTGACTCCTTCCACCTGTCTCAAGTTTGCAAAGCATAAAGTAGGATGACTTACAAGTCGTAAATATCAGGTTTGTATTTTACATCAAGATAATCTTTTGTGGGGATTGTACATTAATCATATATATTTTGCTGAGATACAAGCCATAATAAACAGTAGGATATAGAATTATCTCTCCTGAATATTGGAAACCCCTGATAATTCCTTCTGTGTTGGTCCTTGAATTGAAGAAGGTTCTGTCCTTGATCCTCTTTGTTCTCCTCACCCTCCAGCAGCTCTGGCTCTCTGAATGCCCCTCGCCATCCTCACTGCATGGCTGGCCTTGCATCTGCCTCCAGTGAAAACAGAGTTTGAAAAATGACAGCTTTTTGTAACTTCTTACTCACCCATGGGGCCGTAGAGGTGGAACAGGGCAGTTGCAGGCTCATTCTGTATCTGCCAGTCTGTGCCAGCACAGGGAAGACAGGTAGAAGAAGCAGAAGCAGTTAGCAGCCATGGTAATGTCTGTTTGCTTACCATTGTTGTGTACAGTCAGTGTGAGAGGCTCAGGTTATCCCAGGAAGAACATGTGCCATTACCTTTAACAGTCTGTCCTGTTTTGCTTGCCGTGTTGGACTCTTCACCCTGTTACCATGCAGTGCTACCCCTTGTAAGGCATGCATTGGGAGACTTTGATTGCATGCCATCCACGTGTGTGTGTGTCAAACATCCCTGAGCCAGGAGAGGCATTTCATCCCACCATGGTTGTCCCCAGAGCTTTTATAATGTGAGACTGCTGAATAAACTCTTGCCCTTTTGTCCAGGTGTGTAGAGATGCTCATAAAGGAACAGATAAGGAAGTACAAGATAAAAATGGATGAAATAAATCAGCTGGAAGCAGCTGAGAGCATTGCTTTTCGACGACTCTCATTGCTTCGGCAGAATACGGTAAGTGTTGAAATAAACCACAGAACACCACCATCCAGCAGAAAGCATCCCACCAATTTCTTGGGAAGGGATGTGCTACTTATTTACTCTGTCCACCCCATTCAGTGAGTCAAAGATCAATTACAAGATAAGAAGAAAAGGGATTTGGACTTGCCCAAAGCTGTAGGTTGGAGCTGAATATACATCTGCACTGGAGACTTTGACAAATGAAGGGCGCAGGGGTGGGGATCTGCTCCTGCAGTGGTCAAAATCTATTCCCATATAATTTAATCATAGAACTAAGTTTGCTGCATCTCTTACATGGCAAAGGAGTTCCTTCACTCCAGAGATGGATGGTGGACAAAAATATGCTGCATTCTGTTAGGGCAAATACACTTTTTCTTTTGTTTTTGTTGTACTGATTAAAACAAACCAAACTCTTGTCTGATCAGAAGCTGCATATAGTGAATTTGGTCTTCATCTCTCTCTAGCTCTGGCCTGTAAAACTTGGGTTTTCTACCCCTTATGAGGGGATGCTGGTATGTACACTGCCTGTGTTCAGAGTGCATGGGGTTTTTTTATGGTACTATTGCATGACTAAAATACTACATGTATTGTAACTTGGTTTTAAATACTCTTTTGAACGATCGAGACTGCATGTATTGGTGCAACTTTCTCTCCAGACTGCATGCAGTGCTGCTGACCTGTTCTGTCATGACTCTGGTATTTTATAGACATTCTGAATGTAACTTGTATTGGATGTTATAATATTACTTACAAGTGACTACTAAAACTAAGCTGAGGCTGGCAAATCAAATTACTGTGCTTCAAAAAAGGTAACAAAACTCCAGAAATCAGGTGAATAGAAAAATTTCTATTACCTTTTGAAACATTTGTATGGATAACTAACAGCCCTTCATCAATTCTGTCAGCCCGTCATTTGGCCTACTCGTTTGTCTTTCACCTTGCAACTAGTAGACTGTCAAGACTTGTGTAGCTTCTTACGACCTTGAAGTGTTACACATAAATTTGTCTTGCAGAGTAAAAGCTCACATGTCAAAGGAAATGACAGTGGCAACTCAGAACTGGACTCACTGCATGAAGAAGAGGAAGTTTCTGAAGCTGATAACCGGGAAAAGGAGATTCTCATTGATCGCATACAGTCAATAAAAGAAGAGAAGTAAGTCACAGCTTTGAAAACCCCTTGTCTCTGTAGGTCATGCCCTTTGCAGTTGGAGGTAATGCAGATCGTAAAGCAGTATACTTCTCGTCCAAAATGATCTAGTTAATTATGTTCTGTAAGCCTTTATGAGGGTGAAAAGCAAAATGCAAAGGACTAGCTGAGAGAAAATACCATGAGAATTAACATTTAATGACTACATGCAGGAAGGTTTGCCTCTGAATACTAGCTGCAATAAAGTTGCTCGTATCAGAGACGTTGTCTTTCTAGAGTGCTACAATCTCTGTTGTGATGTAGGGAAGATATAACTTACCGGTTACCTGAGCTTGATCAGCGAGGCTCTGATGAGGAAAATGTAGACTCTGAGACCTCAGCAAGCACAGAGAGCCTGCTTGAAGATAGAACAGGACGGATGGATACCGAAGGTCAGTATTAAGGTAGTGTGTGTTTTTTGGTTTTTTTTATTCTACATCTTTCACTGCATACAGCCAGGTGACCAGATGTTATCTGGTCACAGTTGCTTGTATCAAGTTACATTTTTATGCATGCTTTCAGTATCTAAGTATCTTGTTTCTTTAAAGCAATTATTGGATTACACTGCCGTGCTCAGAGCTGCAGTATGCCTGCCAAAGACATTTGCAAAGTGCCTTCTCTTCTGCAAACCTCTTCAAATTCTTCCTCTGCATCCCTGGCTTCAAGACACAGATCATCTTTAACACTGTCTAAGATTAAAGTGCCCCGTCGAACTCCTGTGATGCCAACAGCAAATATAAAACTTCCTCCTGGGATTTTCAAATGTACAGAAACGCAGGGCAGGATTTCGGCTAGTGAAGAGTCTCAAATAATGGTGAGACGAAGGGAGCAGCCAGCAAGGCGAACTGATAAAATCCACTCTGTATACATTGCACAAGGGTCTGCAATGGCTCACGCTCAGGAACTCTTGGATGAATATGAACCCACGGCAAAAGTAAAACGGAGGTTTTCGGACCCTTACTCTCACATTCCCTGTACAGAGAATTGAAATACTTGAGCTGTCTCGACTTCTTTGAAGTTGACTGCAGCTTTGGCTTTAACCCTTTGAAGGCTGTGAACTTGTTCATGTTCTTTTAAGCAGCTGCTGGGAAGGAAGCCTGGAAACGTAAAGTACTGTAAGGGCTAAGCAAGGTTCTTTCGAACAAATATTCTTCACTTTAAATTAAAACCTTGCAAAGAAAGTAGAACATAAGTTGTAAAATACTTGGGTTGTGTACAGGAAAAAAACAAGTCCGCCGATTCTGCTGCCGTGCCATTTTCCATTTGCTGTACAATGGACTCTAATGGGACCACTCAATGTGCATTGCCTTAATTTTTTTATGTTTTTATGACAAATTTCTATTGTTTACAGAACTTAAATGTTTTAGGCTACTACATTATATTAACATGTTGCTCTCTTTAAAAATATATGTGTTTATCAGTGTCTCGTCTAATGAACAATTTCTTCTGAAGGAAGCCTTTAATTGGAATCGTGTATCTTTGTCAGTGCTTCATAAAGCATGGGGAAAACTCTCTGCACAGAGGAAGCACTAAGGGCAAGCCCAGGGTGTCACCTTGGAGTGTTTTGGTGCTCTTGGAGCAAACGTACAACCCAGCACGAAGCCATAGTGCTGGCTCCCGGTGCTGTGCAGAGCTGCCTCATCCTCCGCAGGCTTCACTGTGAAGTGAAACCCCTGAGGGTGAGGTGCGGCCATACATAAAAGGTTTTGAAGCTGCAGGCTGTGCACCAGCCCTTCACGGAATTGGGTCTGAAATCCTTGCTCTTGTTGGCCCTGCTCCACGTTGAAGTAAAGGAAGAACACAGCTCAGGCACTCTCACTGCCTCCGGGCCTCTGGCGATGCCACACAGCGCTGCTGCAGTGGCCCCGAGCAGCAGCCACCTCTCTGGACGCGTAGGGTTCGGTTTGGTTTTGGGGTGTTTTTTTAATAAAAGAGCGCTCAGAACGCTGCACTGTACAGGCCCTCGGGCCCTCCCACCGCCTCCCGCCCCGCCCCGCGCCCCGCCCCAAGATGGCGCACGCCGCCCGGAAGTGGTCCTGAGGCAGCTTCCGGTGGCGACCGTCCGCCATGGCCGCGACGCGGCTGGAGCTGAACCTGATACGGCTCTTGAGCCGGTGCGAGGCGCTGGCGGCGGAGCGGCGGGACCCCGAGGAGTGGCGGCTGGAGAAGGTGAGGCGCGGCTCGGCCTTCCGGGGACGGTCCTCCCGCGGGGGGAGACCGGCCGGGAAAACCGCGCGGCGCGGGAGGCTCCTGTCCCCGCAGCGGCGCGGGAGGCTCCTCGAAATAAACTGAGGCAGTGAGTGCTGTTGAGTGTTAAAACTCCAACCTCGCTATCAGCAATGTAGCAGCCTCTGCTTCTCCTTAGTGCTGTCGCTTAAAGGATTTTTTTCCTCCTCAGTATGTGGCCGCTCTTGAAGACATGCTCCGAGAGCTGAAGAAGCAGTCCAGGTGAGTCACCTTCTGGAATCCTGGGGCAGGCGGGTGCCTTTTGTGGTTTCGTTAGTCTCTTACCCGTAAGACAGACGTAGCCCACAAACACCACAGTAGTGCTTATGCTTCTCTGGAAATACTTGTCGGTGGGGGAGAAACTGTGCCCACAAAGCAGCTACGAAACAGCGCTGCAAGGAGCTGTGCAACTCTGTCGTGTCCTCAGACGTGTTTCCCTGTGTGTCGGCTTTGGCCCTGGGCAGTGCCCGTGCCCCTCCAGCATGCGGTGCCCCAAGCTGTCAGTGCCTTAGAAAAGGTGATCTGCAGGGGTTTGCAAGCATGTCCCTAGTCTAGAGGCTACTTCTGTTAGAAGATGCTTCTTTGAAGAACCATGTGTTGTTTTTTTTATTTTATTTTATTTTATTTGGAAAGTCCCCTGAACAATAGAAAATACTGATAACTTCTGGTTTTTGTATTATTGTTTTTAAATTCTAATAGCAAGCCAGCCCCAGAACTGCTGAATGAATACTCTCGCAAAGTGGACTTCCTAAAGGGACTTTTAGAAGCTGAAAAATTGGTAAGATCTACTAGTTCAGCCTTAAAAGACTTAAGTGTTTTCTGCTCATATTCACCTTATTGCCTGGTTCCTAAGTTTGCCTTTATCTTATGTCTCAAAATAACACTTGTTAAAATCTTACTAGGCAGTCCTTGTAAAAACATGAATAAACATATTGAGGTTTTGTATTTTGTTGAAAGGGGGTATTGCATGGAATCTGAAACGTCTTTCTTCCTCTTCAAAAGCAAAGTATATCTCACCTACATCCTTCTCGTTTCTTTGATGTGAGATACAGGGGCAGGTACTCTCCTTTCGGCCTGACACCCCTTTTGGATGGTACCGCATGCATCTGGAGGGCTATGAAACGCCAATAAGCTGTACCGCAATTAGTGCAGGTACAGTCAGTGCTGTTGTTCAGACTGTCTTCGCTGTTCCAGGGGAAGCAGCTGTGGAAGTGCTCCCTGCATCCTTGTTGGTCACATATCCAGGTGGTCTCTCACTGCAGAATGTGGTATTCATGACTCTTCATTGCTTCTTCCTACTCCTAGTCTTCATCAACTGAAAAGGCTCTGGCAAATCAGTTCTTGGCCCCTGGACGTACCCCTACAACAACCAAAGAGAGAACCCCAGCTACTAAAACAGTTCATCTGCAGACAAAGGCTCGTTGCACAGGCAAGATGAGGAGTGAGCTGCTTGGTACAGTATGTTTTGGTGCTGCTGCTTCTTTACTGCTAGTTTATAGATAGTCTTCTGTTGCGTTGAGCTGCCTTTGGTGGCTGTGCCTCAGATGCGTCCTAGGCTGGGTGGGGAGTCACCTTTCTCTGGTTCGGATAGTTTAAATACTGGGCACGGGCACTATGCTAGGCCTGCAGGACTGTCCTTTATCACTGTCCCTTTGTAACCTTCTGTTTTGTTTCTCTTTCTGCCTCCCAGGATCCCTTGGCTATCGATGGTAAGTTTAATCCGTTGTTTTCTCCGACTTTAGTTAACCTGAGTCTTACAGGGAGAGAAAGAGGAAGGTCAGGTGTTAGAGATTGGCCAAAGCGTACTTTTAATTTAGTGGCTCGCTTCTTTTCAAGATAGCAGATTTAAAAAACAAACAAAAACAAAAAGCCAAACAGATGAAAGCCTAAGTGTGGTTATCGGTATGGTAGCAGGGACTTGCAAGAACCTATTTTTCTAGAATTCGTACAGAAACAGACATTCTAATTACAGAATTAGCAAGGACAGTTTACCTTTATTGTTGCTTCTGTTCTCTTCTGCTCTGAGCAAATCATGTGAGTTTAGGCGCTTAAAGTAGGCTTGTTCAATTCCTCTTAAATATACAGCCGTGTTATTCATGTAAGGAAGTGGTAGGAATTAATTTGTGGTTTCTGTAGCTACTGTTGCAGTGCTTGGAGCTAGGCCGATCTAACGTGTCCTGAAAGAGAACACCAAGACACACGGGCTTAAACCATGCCCTCAGGGATATGATTCATCTGTTTTTTTCTCTCCATCATATGTTTGATGTTATGTGTTGTCTTTTCCCTGTGGAAAGCAGGTAGGCATTTGAAATCCATATTCCCTGGAGTAGAGGACCAAGTAGGATTTGGACATCTGAAAATCCCTTACCGAAAACTTGTTTCTTTAGCCTGTGATTGCATGGGAATTTATAACATGCTAAAACACAAATTTAACTCTTTTTTCCAGATTCTGAGGAGTTAAACATAAGGAAGCGGAAGTAAGTAAAAATCTCTCATTTTGATGCTCAGTGTTTTGGGAACTGCTTTCCCAATGACCTTTAAATCTCGGATGTACTTCCATTTGGGTGAAGTGCCTGCTGGTAGAAACCTAAATATAATGACTTCAGCTGATTTAACTGTTCCTGTTGTCTTGTCAGAGTTGCAGAGTCTGGGGGGACCTTAGGAGATCAACCCACAAGGAAGTACAAATCCCAATTTTTGTTTTCCTTATCCTCTTGCAGAGGCCTTGCATCTGATGAGAAGCAGTCAGCAGTCGAGCTGGATGCTGTGTTACAGCACCATCAGGATATGCAGGAGAAGTTAGCTGAAGAAATGCTAAGTTTGGCTCGCAGTCTCAAAAACAACACTCTGGCTGCGCAGAATGTGATAAAACAAGATAACCAGGTAGTGCATGTTAAAGTGCTAAGCTGTCAGTTTTGCAACCTAGAAGGCTAAAGTGCTAATATGTTAAATACTATATCTATAACTTGATTCCAAGTGAGATTGGAGTGGGGAGACTTGGAGGCAATACCTGTCTGCTTCTATAATGCAATTGAACCTTTTCTCTGTGGGAAGAAATAGTGATCAGAACTTTCAAATCTGAGTTTGAAACCATTTGTTCTCTTTGCTCCCCAGACACTATCGCATTCTCTCAGGATGGCAGACCAGAATTTGGAGAAGCTCAAGGATGAATCTGACCGCCTTGAACAGCATGCAAAGAAATCAGTCAACTGGCTGTTATGGATAATGTTAATTGTCGTTTGTTTTATATTCATCAGCATGATTCTCTTCATCAGGATTTTCCCCAAACTAAAATGATTTTTTTTTTTTAAATTTAAAACTGCCAGAAGTGCAGTTGGAAAGCTCAGCTGGTATGAGGACTGTCAGCAATCAATTTCTTTGCCACCTATCACGTCCTTAAAGAGGCTGTCCAAGGCCTACCCTTGCATCTCTTTCTTGTGCAATCACTGGATTCAGTGAAGAGTTTCATGGGGAAGGCTTTCTACACTTGGATACTTGGATTTTTTTTTTTTTTTTACTTAGTGAATATTGTTGCCTGTTGAGGGGAGAACTGGTATAAAGATGGCAATTTACACTGAGCTGCTAACAAGGTCCTTAGTGGATAGATACAGTCCTGTTTTTAACATGGCTGTGGCAAATGTTACAACTCCTAAAAGGCATTTACTCAATACGAATATGAGTAACAGTTGAAGTCTTACAATTTTTCCTGTCTTTACAGCTTGACTGTACTGAAGTAGGATCTTGCTGCCAACAGGATATTTAATTACAATGTACATACACAGCTGTAGGGTGTAGGAAGAGAATGCTGCCATTGAGTTACTTGCCTGGCTCAGATTCAGAGAGTATCAACAGGTAAAACTCTTTTCAGGCTCACTTTTTTCCTAGATGGGTATTTGGGACTTCGAACTTCATAGGTTTCTTCAGTTTAGGCTTACTGTAGAAGGGCTGAAGTTGCTTGCTGTTGCAATGTTTGCTTTCCTTTTTGTATGCTCAAACGTTCTCACTTGCTCATTGTCTGTTATGTTGATGCTGTTGCATCAAGAAAACACTGCGACCCTGGCACCGTAGAATTGTACACACAGTACTCCCCGTATGGTATAGACCTCAACTGTGCAAACATTTTTTGACTGTAAGATGAGGGCAAAGGAAGTTCAAGACAGAAATAATAATTAAAAAAAAAATCAGCCTTTACCTTTTGAGACAAGTTATTCTGGTCAAGAGTGTTTGTGTTAAACTTGTATTCTTAAGAGGTCACTACAATATGAGACACTGCTACTGCTAAAAAAATTTAGAGCCTGCAGTAAAGCAAGGTTTGTTGTGACAGTGTAAGAGCCATTTTTAAGTGCTTGTGATAAGCTAAAAGCAAACTATTCTGCATATGTGCTGTCATTTCTGGAGTCTTACTCTGGAAAGCGTTGGTGTTTAGGTGTGTACAGCTTCACGTTGAGGAAGCGGGGAGCAGCGGATGACCCCCAAGTGTTCTTTTGCCATTTCTGTTGCTGTTGTGAACCACTAGATGGGGTGTTGTGGGCTGCCTGGTGATCTCCATGGCAGCCCTGGGTGAGAGGAAGGTGGGGGGAAGAGCTGTTTGTCACAACAGTTGAGTTCTTATGAAAATCCGACTGCTTCTTTGAACACATCCCAGAGTAGCAGGCTCTGTTTCAGAATTGTTCTTTGTTCTTTACAAAAACAGCTGTGTTAATGAAGACAGTTAACATTTTTTACATAAAGTGTCTGTTCATTTAACAGGATGTTTGCAACTTGGTATGCTGTTCGCTTATGGATTATGAAATGAGTGATTAGACTATGAAGTGCAGCTTTTTCTTCTAGCTACTCATCTATGTGATGTGCTCATTCTGTTTGAGCAAACTTGTTACTTACCTTGAAATGTATAGAAATTTGTCGTAGTAGCAATCCATTTATGGACAGTTCTACTTTTTCCAGAAGTTTTTCTTCAACTGTAATGTTTGACATTTCACTGTGCTTCATTAATGAATGCTATGTCACCAAATTATTTTTTAATTCTAATTGTTTACTGCTTTCCCTGCAAGCTTTTCAGTGCTGAGCTCTTCTCTTAGAGCAGAGGTTGAATGTAGTGCTGGAATGGTTTTTTTGTGTGTGAGATATTGGAATGATATAACATTAACGCTTCATTGTCTATAACATTTTCCCCTTTATTACTTGAAATAAATTTTTTTTCTAGCTTGCAAGAGACTTGGTCCATCATTGCAGACAAGTTTAAAGCTGAATTTTGGTATTGGCCATGTGTTGGTTATAACTTTTTGGCACTTACAAATTACAAGTTCAGTTGGAAAAACCTGAAAGAGAACTACTAGTGATAGCTTGCCCCCAAGAAAACGTCCACCCCTCCAAGTCAACAGCCATTCCTTTACAAAGAAGCCTGCTAGGAAATCAGTTCAGAAACACATGCTATTTAACTTTTGACTGTTGACATTTTATGGGTGTTTGTTATTTTGAAGGATGAACTGCCAGAACCGAGATCTGAATCCTGTAACTACTAACACCTTTTGTGATATCTCGCATGACCGTTGAGCATAGTGCCTCCAGCGCTGCACTGAGTTTCTGGTTACCTCTGACCGGGTGGGAGAATGTTACCAACGGGATGGATTAATTGCCTTGGTGGCCAGCAATCTCCCTGCACACAATGGCTGTTTTGTCAATTGGCAGTTGCAGTCTTTGCTTTTCTTGAGTTCATTTAGTAATTATAGTCATTCAAAAACACTTTGAAGATTGGTGCCAGTAGTATTTAGAATAAACAATCGCTTGTGGCTTTGTGACATTTCATAGATGGAGTGACAGTTCTTATTTTTGACTGATGTATGGGCGGTGGTGGTTGTACAATCTGCTACTTTAGCCTTCAGCTCCATTTCATAGCATGGGGCTCTGATGTGCTTCTCTCTACAGAATAACGTTATATAGAGAAACAGCTTTCTGTGAGAGTTGCAAACGTTGTGAAGTGAGAATTGCTTAACTTTCCTAAAAGCTTGGGAAATCCAGATGGAGAGATGTTTATCAGGCATAGGGCTGGGCCTTAGTTGGCTTCTTGGCAGACTACCTACTTTCAGACAGCAAGAAAAAAAAAAAAATTAAAAAAATCTTTTGGAGACTTGGGTCATGTCAGGCCAGTGAATGCACCGTTTCCGAGCCTGGCAGCCACAGTAACTGTGGGTCAGTCTAAGCTTTTCTGGCAAACGTCCTTGGTGACAGAGGCTTCTTATAATACTTAATGTTTAAGCGGTGTCCTCAATCACAGCTAGATGTGATGTTTTGGAAGGATTTTTACAGTAGGTAGGCTGTTAGTAAGGATGCATGAATGGCAGGAGCAGAACACTGTATACCATGGCTCCTGTGGCTGGGTAGTCTTGGCTTGTTTTGGGCACATGTTCCCCGCGCTTTGCTTCACAAAGCCTCTGTGTATCTGACTTTATAGGCTGTGAGCAGCTCTCCAAAACAGGCAGCTATTCTGCCAAAAGGGGTTATCTTGTAAAAGGGGGAAAACGATGGAGCGGACAGACCAAGGTTCTGTTCCTGACTGTTCACCTTGTGGTACTGGGCAAGTCACCTCCATTCTCTTTGTCTCTGCTGTAAACCTGACATGAAACCTGAGAATCAAAGTCTTATGATTAATAGTTACAAGCATGAAAAAAATTTTAACCATGATAATATAGCAGATAGGAGCAGAAAGTAATAATTATAAATAACCAAATAACCAAATTTCTTGGTCTACAGCAGAGTGCTGATGCCGTTCCAGAGTCCTACAGCCCAGCACAGGGCTGTCTGGTAGCTCTTGTCCCGATCTGCCACATTGCTGAGGCTTGGTGTGCGCTCACCGTGTGTTCCCACTGAACAAGAGTGACATTAAAACCCGATTTAGCTAAATCAATACCACCTGTCACATGACACCGCCGTGACATTTCTGGCATGAGCGCTACCTCCTAATAGGAGCTGGAAGTGGGAAGCAGCAGCAGCTAGTGAATAATGGATTAGATATGCCTGATTTGTAACATTTACAAAGAAAGGGCGTGTCTCCTAGCTACAGAACAAACTGGTTATCAAAATGGGAACTAGAAGTTCTGTGTCGTCCAAAATGCAAAATGTGAGAGAAAGCAGCGTGGAGCTTACAGTTACGGTTTGCTGAGCCTCCCCTACACTGCCCAGAGGGCTGTCCCTCCAAATTTGACTCTGGATCAGCAAAAATGTGCTTTAGTGTAAAGAAATTAAAAAAAAAAAAAAAAAAAAAAAAAAAANGGGGTGGTGAGCTGTAGATTGGAACTGGTGTAGGCAGTTGGTCGCCGGGAGCACAGCATGCCCATACTATGTATTAGAGAGTGATGCTGCTGCAGCCACTAACTCGCACGTGGCTGCTGATCGAGAACAGCATGTCTGGCAGCAGCAGAGTGGGTTGTGCAAACTAGATGTGGGGTTGGCTTAGGTGTACTGTGAGAAGCTGTAGGAAAGAACGGTGGATGAGGAGGCTGGAGGGGACCGAAGGCCAGATATAGATCTGTCTGGCTGTTCCGCGACTGGGCCCCGCACACTGGGCATGGGTTGGGAATGCTGACTGTCATGTGGTTCTTGTAGCAATGAAGAAAAATCTAGGTTCTTTCGAGTTGAAAAGTTTGATGCTGAATTAGAACAAAAATGTTCTGACAAGGAATGGAAAGTAAGTCCAATATTGCATCTGCCTCTGTGAAATCCAAAAATCAAACTGAACAAAACCAGAAACTGGACCAAAAAAGATAAAATGAGGCAGCGCTGCAGTAGGCCGTGGAGAGCTGTGATTTCCTTTGCATCCTTCATCTCCAGTTTCTTTGAACTGCATGCAGCAGAGAGATGCCCTCTGCCATTTTCACCTTGGGCAAAGGTTATATCTGCTAATGTAACAATAGAATTCTTCAGAAGGATCTGACAGTGTTTCCTGTTTCAACAGTAAAAAACTGGGACTTCTGTCCCTAGCACGTAAAGTGACCGGATCTTCATCCTCTGAGCTTTCTCCCATCGAGAAGAGAGCAGTCACTTATCGGATTTGGTGTGGACGGAAGGAAGGGTAAGAAAGGAACTTTGTCAATCTATGACGTGAAATATTTTATATTAAGAGATTTGGCAAATGGTTCTGTGTGACTCCAAACAGGATGAGATAAATTTTCCAAGGTCAGCTCGGCTTTAGGTCTAGTCACTGAGAAGTCAATTCTGTAACCTTTACAGCAACATCCTGCCAATGATGCAGAGACTTAGCTATTGTTGGCTTCAACAGCAACTCTTTCTGCATCTTCAAAGGACAGGAGGCCAAATAATGTGCGTACTGCATGGTGAGAAACTTGTGAGCAGGAAAGTATGTTTGGCAAATCAATAAAAATAGAGCAACCTGAGCAACGGGGTAACTATTTACCCAGGCGGTTGCAACCTGTTGTTAAGAAAAGGCATATTGAATGGTGGATGAAGCAGAAAGTGAGAATTCTGACTCTCAGCTTGGCCTTCTGGCTTGCTGTGTGGCTTTGGCTCACTGAACTGGTTTTCAGCTGTTTGTTTTGTTCTTAAAACAGTATTAGTACTGATGCACCTTCTTGGTCAGTCAACTGCTTTAAAGCTCCTTTTGGGTGCAAAGCTTTGTGTTCTTGAATATTCCTGGACTGATTAATTAGCATGGAACTTTACTTTTGTATGGCTAAAAAAACCCCAACCAACCCCAAACCTACCCAGACACAGACTTCTGCATGCGTGTTTGGTTCCAGTGTATATTTCATGAGAGAAAGATACATTTCATTTTCAAGACATGAAGCTTGCAGCAAGCGCAGTGTCTCGGTGATGGGGAAGGCAGGCTGTGTTCTCTCTCCACATGCAGTTGTGTCAATCCAAGGATGTGACTGTGCTCCGAGGGTGGTGTGCAAACGCTGTTGAGTTCAGTGTACGGCACTGCTGCAGGCAGCAGGCCCTGGAGATAAGCCTTTGAAGAACTGTATTGTTGGTGCCTCAACAGCTCGGTCTGTCTTAGCTTTGTTAACTTGAGCAGGGGAAAGCTAAATGAAAATGGTAATAAACCTGGCAGTTTCAGCCCTTTCAGAAGGTAGGGAGTAATGTCGAGCCGGTTTACATCATCTTCCATACTCATTCGTGCAAACGTCGTTCCTCCTCTAGGGATGTTGCTGTCAGGGATGGGCTTCCAAGGATTTCAAATCCTCGCAGCATTGATCTGGAGGAGCTGGGATCTGATTAGGAAGTTAGTTAGTACGCTTAGGCTGGTTTCAAATGGAGCCATTTGTAGGGCAGAGCAGTATGACTCTGTGTTTCCAGTCTAACAGAAAAGAAAGCTTGGGACACAGCTCCAGAAAGATTGATTTTTTTTTTTTTTTTTTTTCCAGCCCGGGTAGGCTATAATAGACCAGTGCATGTAGAATGCAAAGAACGAGTGCAAGGTTTGGGCTCCCCAGGTTTTTTTTTTGGTGACAATATATGTCAAAGTCCTTCTTCAGGACTGGAAGCCATGCCAGATGTGCCATGTAAAAGGAACGTAATCTGAAACAGCTTTGGGCATGATAACAACATGCCCATAGCCCTAGACTATTTTAACCTTTATGTTTAAAGGATAAGGGCCTGCATTTATTTATTTTTTTCAAACAGTGAAGGCCATTGTTTGGAGGGCACTGACCCTGCAGACATTATGCACCTTTTATAAGGAGGCAGTAGACATACAGCTTTAAATTGCTGTTTCTCTGGCTTTTTTGTACCCTTTTAGTCTGTCCTGTGATTCTTGGCAGCTGTGAAGTGACTGTAGAGCAAAGATGAATCCATGGGACAGCTCTTTTTTGGGATTTCAACAGTAACAAGGCTTTTGATGGGGCCTATAAATTTACTGCATTATCTTGTGATGTACTGCTTTCATACTGTATAATATATAGCACTTTTACTGTGTATTACCTCAGCTGAAATGCCAAAGATGACAAAAACTGAAGTGTGTTTTCATGAAAACACCAGTGGGGGAATCACCATTTGGGTTCCAGCTCTGAAAGTACAATAAAAATTTTGTCACACTAATTTTCTAAATGGTTTAAAAAGCAAAAGATCACTGCCTTCCAAATGCACTGAGGATTCTATAGACACAAATAGTAGCCTGGCTGATACTTCTTGTACATTTTTATAGATTTTGTCCTACGAAGGATATCCTTTATCTGCTGCAAATGTACGCTGTTCAGGTATGTAATAATAGATAATTTTCTACATCAAAGAGAAAAAATGTTAAAGGTCAGAAAAGAGAATATTATTTCAAAGTTCCATACCCATTTTCCTTGCCTTCCCTGGCAGTTGTTGCTTAAGAGATTCATTTAAGGAAGTGACCAAAACAAAAAAGAAGTATTTGTGCGGTCAAATAGGTAGATACCCTCTGTTTCAAGACTCCCTGTATTTATTTTCTTAGGAGGATTCAGAAATGAACCCCAAAAGTTTGTAAGTGTCACAGTTCAGAGCAGACATGTATTACTGTGTAGTTATAAGTTATTTTAACTAAACCATGAAACATCTGTGGAGGGGAGAAAGAAATGTGAATGCTATCGAAGAAAGGAGTCATATTTAATATATCAATGTAGTGATTTTAGTAGTTTCTTGAATCAGAAATTAGAGAAGAGCCTGCAGTGCAGCTATTGGAAAAAAATGAGTAAGCAGGTGCTGGCTTAGTTTCTTAGCACCCACATTGCTACTGTTGGTTTATCTGATTGCAAACCTAGTGTACCGTAGCGTGATGAGTATGTAGCAGTGAGTGTATGGGAAAGATGCTGGAAAGATTGCACCCTGATGTTCTTAATCAGTAATCAGAAACTAAAAATAGTATTTTAGGGAAAGATAATAAATCTGTAGCCTTTAATCCTCCTCTGCCAATCTGTAAGCTGATACCATTATTACATGAAAGGCAATAAGAACATAAGTGAGTAAGCAAAAGTAGGTTGCTATTACAGTCCCATTAAAAATTCCACATAGCCCAAGCTGTCTAGATGGTGTCTGGCTCTATCTGTTTTATGCAAAGTCTGTAGTCATAAAGCAGGTTAATTTGCAAGCAGAGAACACATAGTTTTGTTGTTTATTTCCATTCCTTCACTGTCCTTACTTCCCAAAGTGTTCGGAAATGAGTTAGGTTCTGAGTCTCTTCTGCACTTGTGAGTTGTACATAGTAGCATACATTTGAGAAAACGGCAGCAGGAACAGATATGTGGGGGGGAAATTGTTCCCGTGATGGCAGTTCTGACGCACCGCCAGGCGGAATCAACAGCTAATGTGCCGTGCAGACACACATCTTCTGGTGCTGTCATAATCACAGAGAAAGCACCCCCACTTAAGCAGGGCCTTTCATCTAAGCATTTAAATAGTTTGCAAATGCTAAGATGTAGTTACTGTTACGTGGGTAACATCACAGCTGATACTGCTTACGCTCAAGTGATTTCGTAGAATCAGGCCATCGACCTTACCCCATCCACCTGGGAAACCTCAAAGACTGTCAGAGAGTGAGCCATACCAAAACAGATGTGACTTCATAGCCCGGTCCTCCTCCCATTCACAACTATGTAATATCCCTGTGCCAGCTGCAGCAATTCTTTAAATGGAAAAGTAACACAAAGTATTTAAAATAGTGCGAACTCTCTCAATGCAATTTGGTGTCTAGAAAAAGGAGCCAATGCGAAGTGACCCGCTGGTAACCACTGGCCTGCCTAATGGCCCACTGAGCAAGAAACGTAATACGAAAGTGAGATCTGATGTAAGCTGAGGATGGTGGGGAAAGATTGGAAAGAAGAATGTCTATTTACCAGGTATTTTTTAATTTAAAAAGCTTTATTCCAGCAGCTTATAACTCAGTATCTTGCAGAAATCAGTGAAAGCAAGCGCCAGATAAAATTACTGGAAGTTGCCAGGAAACGTACTGTCGTGGCTTAGCACAACTACAACGCAGAGATGATTAAAAAAGGAGAAAAAGCCATCAAATGCCGAATCCCACTGGAAAATGACGACCAGAAATTTGAGATGACTCAAATACCGAAAACGGTACTGTTCAGTGGGCGGCACCTCTCCCCAAGTGTTTAGTGAGTCTCGGGGGCAATTCATCCTCTCCAGATGCTGTACTGAGTGGAGGAGTGAGAAGGTCACGGCTGGGGAAGAAGCCCCGCTCTCACGCTGGGCTTTAGGGCCATCAGGGACAGCAAGCTCCCCCATCCCCAACTCGGGCAGCAGCTGTTACGCAGCTCCTCGATTTTACTCGCTCAAGGCTACCGAGGCCAAAAAAAGCTCCCTGGGGCAGCTCTCCCTGCACCGTCGTTACCTTCAGCACGCTGAAGCTCGCGGGAATCATCCCGCCCCTTCCCCGGCCGCTTTGCTGCCCCAGCCGGCCTGGGCCCGAGCCGCCTCAGCGGGGCCGTCCCCGGCAGGTGGATGCGGCCGCCCCTCCCCGGGCCCGTCCCGTCCCCTGCCCGGCTCCGCGCCGCCTCTTGCCGCCGCCCCGCTCCGCTCCCAGCTGACGGGGGCAGCCCCTTGTTTACTGGCCAGGGAGGCAGCCGCCAGCCCGGCCTGCGCTGGAAGGGGCCGCCGGGCCGGGGCAGACACCGAGGGGCAGGGAGGGGCCGGGCGCCCTGCTTCCTGGGCCGGCGGCCGGCCGCTATAAAGGGGGCCGCGGCGCCTCTCCGGGTCTCTTACCGACGATGCGAAGCCGGGCCCGGCCCCCGCGCCCGCCCCGCGGCCTCTGATTCGCCCCCGCCGGGACGCGCCGAGCTGCGGCGGCTCCAACGACGCGGGCATGGGACCGAGAGCGGCGGCGGCGGCGGCGGCGCTGGCCGTGGCCGT
>VYZW01051367.1:30980-109236 GCA_013401315.1 Balaeniceps rex
AGAATTTCTTGCCAGGCTTTAAAGGGCAACTCTGAGTGCTAAGTGCCAAATTTGAGAAGGAATTCCTACCAGCCTGCGTAAACTAATGAAATTAATGTGGTTTCCCCTCTGCTACTCCTCACCCCAAAATCGTCTAGCTTCCTTTTAAAGAAAGTGGTTATTTTTTGTCACCAGAATAACAGGGTATGAGCAAGAACATACAAGCATGTATGCTCCTTTTTAAAAATGAAAAACAAGGTTATAAAGCACTTTAGTTTATAAACTCTTTTGGTATACAGTTATTATCAGCCCTGAAACCTGGTTTCTTATGCGTTCATGTTTTATGTTTTCTGCTATTTCAGAAGGTTAAAGATCTAACTGAAACTTTTTCTGTGGGTAGACTGTTCACAATGTCCCTCATTCCTGTGAATATTCTGGGGCTGTGCTACAGCAGAGCGGACGGTATGGTTTCTCTCCTTTATATGACTGCCTATTTCCATGAAACCTGTAGGAATGTAATATTTTACCATTGGGGCAGAAATCTCAGCTCTTGAGCCTCTCATATAAATTCAGCTAAGTTTGTTGGAGGATACCCGTACAGTATCACACACTATCTTAGCTTAGTTACCCAAGGAAGCCAAGCTAGTAAGTCCATTTGACTTGAATTTGGAATTTGAATTTGAAAATGGTTTCAAGAGTAATTATATACAGATGCTCCCATCTGGTTTTCTGTGTTCCTTGTAGAAGATTTAGAGAAGCAGTGCTCCTACATATTTTGGCTGTAGCTGGTATGCATTTTCAAAACCACTTAACAAGCCACGCTTATCTTTGTTTTGAATGCTAAGATTTGTACTTTTGTTTATTGGTAGCTGGTGTTCGCAACAAGCTGGTATCTGTATTACATTGTGCCTTGTGACACCTGCTTGTATGCTTCTGAAGTTATTTTAACAGCTTGAGTAGTCTTTTAGACTTTTCAGACTTTTTTGAGTAGCCTTCAGACTTTCAGCACACATGCACGCTAGTAACTATGGTAGAGATGCAGTGACATTTATTTAGCAAACCTGTTGGTGGAATCGCTGTGTTCTCTGTTCTCGTGCCAGGCGTAACGTATCCTGAGCGTCTGTAATTGTTTTGTCAAGATTATTATAAGCTTGTATGAATTGTACTGTGGCTTTCCTTAGCCTGAAGAGCCTCATAGCAGCTCCCAGTACTGAGGGTATTAATGTCATGATATCTTTCCCTCTGCATTTTTGCAGCTTATCTGGGAATCTTCAGCAGCTCATACCGTGCTGAAGTCTCCCATCTCTCTGGTTTTAAGTGTATTCCCCTCTTTTATTTTTGCTCCTAGTCTTTTAACCAATGCTGGGGTGAAATGTAGCAATTTCAGTATAACTTTCTTGGGGGAAGTTTGGTTTTGTGTGTTGTTTGTTTTAACGGAGGTTATTTGTATCCCTAGTTTGTTTTATAAAACTTGGCGTAGAATCTCCTGTTTGCTATTTTTTGTTTTGCATCTCTGGATGGGAAGTTGTTGCTGTCTAAACTGATAGCACTGCTGCCCTGAGACTGTGGGTCAGGGTATTTTGTTTGCTGTTATGTCTAAGGGAAAAAGTCCTTAAAGAATATGTAAATATGGATTGTTTTGATGTTACAGAGTGTGTGTCAATTAACAGAGACAAGTGCCAAGCTGGCAAGCTTTTCCAGCCTGCTAAGCTTTGAGTCTTGCTAGGAGAAGACTAGGAGATGGGCAAGAAGTTTGAGAGAGCACAAGTGGGAAGGCTAAAAGACGTTGCAGAAAGGTCTCGTGTGCGTGGGAAGGGAGGTGATAACAGTTGGGGTTAGAGTGGGGTCCCTGGGTGTCCCCCATTTCTTCCACACCAGTCCCTGACCTTCCCGTGCCCACTTCCTGCGGTGGCTTCCTTCACGTTACCCCTGCCACATCTCATATTGATGTGTCTTGGGTGTTTCTTTATTTTAATCGGCACAGATATCCCAGTTAACTCCAAAACTAACTTTCAGTTACAGCATATAATTATCTCCGAGGCACACATCCAAGTCTCTGAATCATCCTTGCAGCTATAACTCCAGCCCAGAAGTTTTTTCAGTTGGTGATAACATGTTCAAGACAACAAAGTAAAGGATCTTCTTACAGACGTTAAGAGCTAAGGTTGTGGATGAAACCGTTTGGGAGGAACTGAAATGATTTGTGAGCAGCTGCATGCTTTGAAAAAACAGTTGCAATATTGAGGAATCTGTGTCTGAGTGCAAAGATGTGTAGGTGGATATACCATAGAGTGAGATTGGTCGGGATGTGCTTCCTGGAAGTTTTCTTTTCTTTTTTCTAAATTAACTTGTGTTGGTGTGAAAAGCAAGTCGGTTCAGTTAAGGCCAACTCATGTTATATTTTGGGTAGGAAGGGAGGGAAATATGTAGTCTGTTTGGAATTTGGGTCTAGCCTTATGCTGTTTATGGCAGCCAAGAGCTGTTCCTGTTCTGGAAGTTTTGTACCTTTTCAGCCCTCATTTTTACAAGATTTGTTTTTGCATACATACTTTTATTGCCGAAAAAACATAGTTCTTGGTCCGGTGCAGCATGTTCATGCAGAGAGCGTTTTTGCAGAAGAATGCAGACGACAAAAATGCTGGAAATGCCACGTCTTAGACCTCAGTCTAGATCTGCCAAACATGATTTTCATATTTTGCATTTTTTTCCACTTTTTTTTTAATGTAATAAAAGTGCTATATGTCTGTCACTCCACTTGCGGAAGGAACAATTCCCTCTGAAATAGGATTTCCTGCCAATTCTCTTTGCAGTCAGTCTTCTCTGTCCATACATAATTTGAAGCAGCCTGATGTTTTTGACAGTCTAATTATAAAGGCAGGTTCAGCCTTTTACTTGCATATTGGGTCATCTGGAGGTGGAGTAAGGTAATAGGAAGGAAAAGTGGAATGGCAAAATAAAAATGAACAGGAAAATGATCTGCAATATCAGACAGTCCATTGGTGAATATTCCTGGAATATAAAGATGAATATCTGAAATACAGGTTTCATTCCTTAGATGATATTATGAAATTTGAGTTCTCCTGTTCAACCTGAATGAAACGTTTGTAGGAGTTTGTTATCTTCTTGATCTTGGGACTTCACGCTACCAGGAAATTTGAGCTATTAAAGAGTGTGGGCTATTTCAGGTTTGTAGACAGACTCTTTCTTCAATCTATTATCTTGCTTTATGCGATAAAACTGAAAGTTGTGTCTCTCGTTAGTGCAATCTAGAATTTGTTGTAAAATATTAACCTCATTAAAAGAAAATTGAAGGTATATGAAACCATTTGGGCCAACTGAAGAAGATGGTAAAACAGAGCTGATGGAAGGGACGACAGTCTGGAGTAATTGCCATGCAAAGGAGCTGCTAAAGAAAGGTACCCTGTGAAAAGAACAACGTTTGTCCAGATTTTTGTTATGATGTTGAGGAAGCAGGTCTGAAGACTAGGGATACAACAGAATCTCACTTTAATTTTCCTGTGGCTTATCCAGGGAAAATTCTGGGACGGGTAGGGGACAGGTAAGGAACTGAAGAGTAGCTTTAGTAGCTTGCTTTGTTTCCTAGTACAAGCAACACAACAAAGGACTCAGAAAAACATTGCTCAGCCTGAAATGTCTTTCAACTGCTGTGAAATAGCACCGAGTGCATTTAAAGAGACTGGTGCCAGAAGAAATTCTGCAACTATGAACATCTTCAAGGCAGGTTTGAATAACAAAGTTCAGAGGTGTGTGTGGGAAACGTTTTGTGATGTTTACTTAGGTAGAAATATTACTTAGCAACAGCTTCCTGTAATTTTTATGTGCTGGGAATTTCTGTAACCATAAGCTTAGTTTTATTACCTTTGTATGGGAAAGGGGTCTCGAAGCACTGAACAGACTTAGCCAACCTCAAGGGCAAGATATTTTTAAAGCTTCAAACACAAAAGAAATTTTTCCAGTTGCTACCACATGAAGTGGAAGTGCTCCTTTTATTTGGAGATCTGATAAGAACTGCCTTTTTTTTCCCCCCTAGCTCTGACAAATGCCAGATGGAAGTTGACACCCGATAATCTCACTGGGGCGTCTGTTCTGAACCTTGCCAAGCGACAGCTTTATTGAGTGCATGTAGTGCTTGTGGTTGGGGCTATTGTGATGCTTGCAAATGGCTAGACATCCTAAACTAATTCACTTTAGCTTATTAAGAGTAATTAAGAGATTTATGGTGCTTGGTGGTATGATACTGCCCAGAATTGGGGGAAAAGGGGTGGAAACAATCACTCCATACAAATGGCTATTTGAGAGTATACTACTTACTTTAAAAACACCAAACCAAACTTGGGGCTGTGAGGAAGCATCTAGTTAGGCTTTTCCCCACCGACCTGGGGTGACACAAGACTGCAGGATTTCAATACTTAACAGTTTCAACTTGCTGAGCAATCCCCATGCATGCAGCTCCCGTGGTCTCACCGCATTTGTGTTGCTTCGGCTTCTTCACTGCTGCACC
This sequence comes from Balaeniceps rex, assembly GCA_013401315.1. Lineage (NCBI taxonomy): Eukaryota > Metazoa > Chordata > Aves > Pelecaniformes > Balaenicipitidae > Balaeniceps > Balaeniceps rex. The sequence goes on from VYZW01051367.1 coordinate 35,482, forward strand.
TTTACTTAAATGCAGGGGGGTTGAAGATTTTCCTCTCCCGCCCCAATTCCCAACCAGCACTTTAGACAGAAAACACCATCTGATCTGTTCCATCTTTAGAGCATTTGAACAAGAACTAATTCTTAGCTCATCCAACAGTTAATGAACAGTGAATATAGAGAATTCTCCCCAACGTTAAGGTATCTTAATTTCTTTACAGAGGTATTGTCAAGGCAAAGGTTTTTGATTAGTTAAAAAGGAGAATAAGGTATTTTGCTGATGATACAGTGAAAATGGGAATAGTTTTCATATTGTTTGGTCTGAGTTGCCATTTTAATTCTTTCATCCTTAGCCCCTTCCCCAAAACACGTGCTATTTAAGCCAGTGCCTGGGCTGTTGAGGAGGCTGAGAGGAGTTTAACGCTTCACACGCAGTGGTTCAGCACTAACGTTACTGGAAGCTGTTTTAAGATCTCTGTTCGATTTTCAGTGGTGACATCGACTGCTTGTGATTTCCAAGGGTGGTGTGCCAAGGGTACTTCGGGTAGAATACTTATTTTTCCCACTTCAAGAACAGTTCCAGGTTACCTTGTTTGCTTAAGCAAGGGAACCTGCACTACCCCTTGTTAGACAAAATATAGAAGACTGACTACACTTGGCAGACACACTTGTTGGAAAATCCTGTTGTCTGGGCATGGATGTAGAAGCAGGAAGTCACAGAATGTAAAAAAAAAAAAAAAAAAGTAATAATACTAATACTGAGCAACAGAGGTAACCTGTGTTAGTGATGCATGAATGGGAGAGCTGCAGATGGTTCACCTGGTGTGATGTGTTTGCTCGGGGAGGAGGAGACTTGTTTCATTCAGAGCGAATCCTGCTGAATGTTGGGGGTGCTTTGGTGTGGTAAGTGAAGATAAGGAACTGGCCAGTTTATATATCCTGTACGTTTTCCTCCCTTCACCCCCCTTAATGAAGGCAGAACAATGATTCTGTATATTAAATCTTAAAAATCTTAATTAATTGTGCAAGTATTCTAAATCAAATGCAGTTCTGATGCTCCTTCTCAGATTTAGGCAGCCAGAGCAAAATAAATTTAAGGTATGTACAATGGTATATAACATTCTTTTATTTTGTGATGAAGGAACTGGAAATCCGTCCTGTAAAAGGCTTCAAAAGGATCGTGAACAGTTGAGTCCATACAAAGAAGTATATTCAGGGTGTGTAAGAAGACCAATCAAAATATGTCACTTGGCAAAGCTCTCTGAAACATCTTTCTCTACCAGGAATTGTATTTGACAGGGATTGCCTCTGTAAATAAATTTTGTGTTAAAAAAAACACATGCAAAACGAAACACAAAAAAGGTCAAAAAACCCCAGGTGTGCCCAGTGCAAAGATTGTTTCTGGCTGAAAGGTTGAGGATTTCAGGACCTTTTGATTAATTACAGAGCTGGTGAATAACCAGCTGCGTCCTGGAGGAAGCACCACTAACCCTTCTCTCAGTTTGTAACAATAGCTGGTTAGAAGTTCAATGGTCATGCTTCCCAATTATATCCTATAATTGTGTGCAAGTTCCTATTGGAGGGGTGTGAATGAACTGGCTGGGATGTTTATGCTTCTTAATTAGGGCTGTTGGTTAGCTGGGAAAAAAAAAATGTTGGGTAGCGGGAAGTTGTGGGGTGCTGGCTGGGATCGTCTGGCAGCGGGCTGAGCTGCTTGGTACGTGCCTGTAGTTATTTCAGTTGCTGCTTTGATCCAAAGTTTGTGGCTGGCATTGCGTAAGTGCACAAACCAGCGCGCTGCGGCTTGGTCACCCAAATACTGTAGATTACAACTGTGTGCGTTCATCGTCTTTATCTAGATTTTTTTTAGATGAGGGTACTGGGGGGGCACTGTGCTGGCTGGGCTGACATTGTTTGAGAGTCGTCAGTGTAGCTTTTATTTTGGCTTGTGACATTTAAAACAAACAGAGAATTAAATTTGGCTCTGTGTAGCGCTTAAATATTGGCTAAGCAAGTATAATGTTTTCATTTGAGTCTGGCTTCCTTGTGAATCTGTATTTAAATGAACTGAAAAAGCAGGGCAGGGCGCTTGGCACCAGTTCATGTCCAAAAAGTTTTCTAACGTGGAATTTCCTTCTCCCTTCTTCAAAATAGGGTCAGAATTGCTATCGAGGAGATGGACGTGGGCAGGGCAAGAGGATGCTGTGTGCAAACAAGGAGCTTCTAGCTCAGTACGAATTCTTTAATTTGAGAATACGCTTTCTTATTTACCTGAGCAGAGGCTGCCTCTCAAGCACCTTGAGAGGTTGTAGGCTCTGAGGAAGATGTTTTGAATGAAATCCCACAAAGAGTTGGAAAGGAAGTCTGGTTAGAATAGCATTCAACAGAACGCTGGGATTAATTTTCTACGTATTTTTAAAGAACTCAGGGTGCATGTGGTTTCGCTGACATCACTTCAGCGTGCTCCAGAAAAATAAATGTGGTTTTAATCTTGTGTGTCAGGTTAGAGGTGCACTTTTTCAAGGATGTCAAGAAATACCGCTCTATTGTAATTGTAAATCAGGCAGTTTCAGCCTTTGCAGACTCCCACGCTGTAGTCACTGAAGCACTGGCAGGTGCCGGACAGTTGAGCTGCTAAGTGTTGTGACCCTTCTCCATATGCAAGCGTAATGAGGGTGACAGGTATTTAGCAGGATTGGTCCAATGAAGATTGTAAAACTTGCAAGGTCTTCTTAGTTGAGGAAGGGGAATTTCATTAATCTGTTCATAGAACTTCTGTTTTCTGTGCAATTTGAAGGCTTCTGGAGATGTACACATCTTGTTGCTGGTCACTTGGGACTCCTACAGAATTGCTGCTGCTGGTATATGGTCGTGCTGGAATTTCAGGGCCCTGACGTGATGAGCTGAACCTGAGCTCAAGTTACGGGGAAAGACTGATGTTTTTTAAGTCAATGCACAGAGTTAAGGCAACTTAGGTAGCAAGCTTGTCGGAGGTCAGAGGAAATATCTGCAGACTGAGCAGCAGTAATGTCTAAGGTTGCCGGTTCTTCGTGCTCCTCTCAGTTCACTTTAGCCTGACCCCTAAGCACAATTCCTCATTTAGTGTTTTTTAAAAAGTAAATTGCATGGGTCAGGGAGGGAGGAGGTTGGTCTCAATTTGTTAATCAAAATGAAGCCTGCTGGACTGTAGGATGGTAAGCGAGGGCAGGTTGATAGGGCAAGGGAACAGGCACGGCTTGGAGTTGTGTAGCCGTAATTTCCAACTCAGTTTTTGATATCTTCTCTGGTTTTGTAGCTGTGGGGGTTTAATTATATTAAGAGCACACAGCATTATTGCAACGTAAGGCTTCAATACCTGTGGGCAGGGGCAGCGGTCGCAGCAGAGGAGCCATGCGTACGGTGAGGGAGAGGCTGGGCTCTAGGCAGCGTTTCGGAGGTGCAGGGACAGACGGGCCTTTGCTGCCAAGAGGAGGGTTCAGTGCCGAGAGGTAACGTTCCTCTGTGGCAGAACTGCAAGGCAGCTTGCAGGACATGAAATGGGGCTGTCCGTACGCTGGCCGATTTTTCCACTATTGATGTGAAGAGGGCCAAGTCCGATGCTGCGTGTTTGAGGGAAGGATTATTTGGTGTCTGTGGGAGAGCTGCTGAACCTGGCAGCTTTGCTTTCAATAATGTGAGTGAGATGCCGTTAGGTTCCGAGTTGTTTGTTCTGAAATATCTGGAAATAGTAACTGAGATTTTACTAAGCAACCTGTGGCAAAAAAATCAAATTCCAGCTATTGCACTGAACTGAGCACCTGGAAATCTCTCACACAGAAACTTTAGACATCACGCTAAAACTGTCGTATCGCCAACTGTTTACGATTGAGAAAGTACGTAAAGAATGCTTGCACTTGAAGGTGGGCTTGAACCCTGCTGCACTGCTAAAGACATGATTAGAAAATCTTAGGAATGATGCAGGAAGCTCTACCAGTGTATTGGGTTTCCTAGGGATAAGGCACGTGCAAGTCAGCAGACATCACGGGGTGACTAAGCATTTTTCTGTCACCATTTTAAACTTCATTAGGCATCCATGTTGCATTACGACACTGCAAGGATTTTCATGCTTCATGAGCAATATTCATTAAAATTTGAGTATCGGACAAATATTTTTGTCTTTTCTGCAAAGACAAACCAATTATATTCTGTGGGTAGTGAAAACATAACAGCAATGATTTAATAGAACAAACAGGACTTGTGTTTTTTTTCTGGTCTTCAGTCTTTTCTGAATGTCATCTTTCTGAAGTGAGGCTGATCGCACTGGATGTGTTTACACAGCTTCAGTTCGGGATGAATGAGTCCAAGAGTTCCCTTGTGAGTACCCCTCAAAAGCTCCCAAAAGCCAGAGAGGAAATGGAGCTCCTCAGTCTGATGTCTGACTGTCTGAAAGTCTCGCCCAGTGGAGCCTTAACACAGCTTAGAGGAATAAGGCTTTTGTTTTAAAACTATATTGGAAGGGAAGCCTTTAAAGCTCAATAAACTCTTTCTCTGTTCATTCATTTCTGTGGATTTTAGGCTCAGGGAATCTCTGCACGCTCTCTGTTTCTGGCAGACCGGAGAGCGTAACTTGCAGTAGCAGTCTTACCTGGAGACTTAGTAAAAAAGCAGTTACGTGGAAACTGGCGCTTTATCCGAAACAACTTCTCACCTCATCGGCAGGTTTCTTCAATTATTAAATTAGCAAAAGAAACGTGATTTGTAGATTACCTTTTCCTTAGGCTTCTGTTATAACCTTCTCCAATAACCTTATCTCCGGGGCTGCCTAAATAATTTGTATAGTGTTTGGCTGCTCTTTCAGTGCTTAGACATCAAGTTTGCAGTCCACAAAAACGGTCTATAAGTCTATTAGAACTAGGTATTTGCGTCAAGCATCAGTGTTTGTTCTGGGGAATATAAAATGTTCACTTTGAGCCTGTACAGGGCATGAATTTGGTGGGTGTGATAAGAAAAACGTCCTCGTGTTTTGCATGGCTCTGTTGGTGGAAGGAGGAGTTGCTGCATGACGGTTCTTGTTGATCAGCACCGGGGAAGAGCGTGTTGTTTTTCCACATGCTCTAATCTCTGATAACAAAAAGAACTCCAGATTGTGTTTTCCAAACACGCTTTAGATCTCTCGGTGCTCAGATTTGCCAGTGACTATTCATTGCGGTAATACATCCATCCACCCAAAGCCTAATTTGAAGTGGCACGGTTTCAAATATGAGCCTTGCTTTGATACTGAAGGAGACTGAGCAGGACTTGGCGATAAACTGTCCAGTGTTTCACTTCGTACTAAGTACTTTGCAGAGGATTGCACGCTGGATGTGGACTTTGATACCACCAATCTCTTCTGGGTGCTGCCGTTGGCCTCTTGGGTGGGTCCGTGCCCCTCTGTGCCTCGGTGGTTGTCTGTACCATGGGGCTGATCAGAGCGACCTGCTGACGAGCCAGACTTCAATAAACTTCAAGCGGCGAATGCAGGAAGTGCCTCGAGGCAGAATTTAAGATGGGTTTAGACAAACAACTGTCAGAAATGTCTTAGGTAAAGTATCTGATCTGGCCTTGGGCAGGTGGATAGACTGGGCGGCATCTCGAAAACTTCTTCGGCTCCTTTCCAGTTGAAGATTACTTTCACTAACAGCAGCTGTGTGCTGAGATTTGAAACCTCCATAGTTTGCTTAAGAAAAAGACTCTTTGTCCCTGGCGAAACTGATACGGCTTCAGGTTTCTTGTAGAGGAGAGTCCCATCTCTTTTTCTGTCTAGATAACGCTAGTTTGTGTCATTTTTTTTCAGAGGACTCTATCCATTGTAAGATTATTTCCATAGGGTTCCCCCCCCCAGTAATTACCCCATTTGGGGATTGGCAGGTGTCACGGTTCATGCTGTGGTATCAATTAGACCAGCTCTGAATAGTCTTAATTGCTCTGAAATGGACAATGCTGATGGTAACTGGTGATTAGACCGTATCTCGACTCCTGTGCTGATAAACATCCACGAAGCTGAAGCTTTTTAGCAATCGCGGCGCACGCCGGCACAGTTCGTGTTGTGTAAGCAGATCCTGTTTCTCTCGACGGCCGAGCGTAGTTCAACGGGCGGATAGTGAGACTTTTGCTGCTACCGTACTTCCTTATTATTGAACAAAGTGACTTCAGTGACGGTCCGTTTTATTTTAAGAGCTTACCACGGCAGAGGCATGAAATAAAACAGAATCTTCACAATTCTAACAATTGACAGTTGGAGCCATTAACTATTGTGGAACAAAGATGAGAATCCAAGATCTCCCCTGAGTTTACTGTAACTTCAAAAGATTCAGTTCCCTCACTGGTGGCCTCTCCTTGTTGGGATGGCACAACTAGTTTGGATTAAATTCCTTTAGGTTGCAACTTTCTCTTCATCATTTACAAGGAGAAAAAGATTAATAGCCGCTAAAGGTGGCTTGTGCAATGGAGTTAATGGTTTTTGTACTAATCTGTAGCCATTTGTTTTTCCTTAGGGTTGTATTTGTGGGGCTTTTGGTCATCTTTATCACTTCTCATTTGGCACTTTGATTAGAGAAGCAGAGTGATATGGCACAGCACACATCCTATAGATCAGAACTATAGGGATCAGTCTGTTTGTAATGAGAAGCCATTAAGCAGATACATATCTGGATAGAGCTGAGTTGGATAGTTTGTGTGGGGCCACATATTATTATACATTGAATTACTTGAAAATGGGCCTTGCTGGTATGCTGAAGATGACAGGGGCAAGTAGTAAATAAAAATACATTTCATAGAGAGGTCTCAACTGCTTGGCTCTGGGACTGCAAGCAAACAGTATCTATTTCAGTACTGCTAAGTAAATTCTTATACCTAGAAATAAACTGTGGAGAGCATACTTACTGCTTTAGGGCAAAGAGAGAGCGTGTATACATTAGTGGGCATGAGCTGATGAGGCCAAAAGGACTAGAGCAGTCGAGAGAATATTATATGGGGGGGTGTAATCTATGCGTTTGATACTAGTGTACCTAGCAACGAGATACTGCATACATTTCTCCTTTCCACAGTTCAAATACGATTTTGAAAAAAATTCTTGTAGGTTCAGGGAAAACCATGACACCTATTAAATTACTGGAAGACATGCTTTACAATACTTAGTTTTGGATGTATCTATGTGGGAAATAAATCTGGTAACAGAAGGATGTACGCGTTAGCCCTTTGGTGAGTCCTTTCGTGCGTTGGCTGCTCGCATGGGGTATAAGTGCTCTGTTTTGATTCCTGCCAGGTTGCCTGCTGCCAGCCTCGGGTTACGTTGGGGAGCAGGCAGCTGACCAGCAGCACTTCTTCCAAGGGCGCTGCCTGCGTAGAGAGGCTGCTCGAGACCCGGAGTCGCCTTCCCTCTGCTGCTGTCTCCGGTAGTCAGCCTCCTTGGCACAGAGTGAAAACCCTTTACCCTTGGAGTGGCTGCAGTGGGACAGAGACTGGCATTGTGATCAGATTCCCACCGCAGCCGTTCCACGTCTAGCATGGATTTGGGCAGCATGCTAAATGACCATGCACTAAAACAGTTTATGCATCTTGGTAACTTAAGAAAACAAAAAAATCTGGTTGGTAGAGCTAGTTAGCTTTACTTCACGGGAAAATTCATCCTCTAAATATTTCTTTGCACAACTGGCCTTTAGGTGATACTTTACCTTTCTCTCTCCTCATCCTCTCTGGCTCTCTGGGAGGTGAGGCAGGGAAGGGGCGATCTGGAATAAGGTGTGTTCTTTCTTCCTCTCCGGCTTCTTTTCAGTATCTTCATCCACAAACACGAATTCAACTTCAGTGTCTATATTTACAACTCATGACTATGCCGTGAAATCTGTCTAGATTAAATCTTAACCTCTGTCTGACATTTCTGTGTAGATCATTAGTTATCAGCTTAATCTCCTTGTGGTTAATCATGTACTTCCGCCCATTTCGTTACCTTTCTTGGGTATGGACAGCTCCACTTTCCTATTTGCTGTAAACTGTATGTCCTTTTTGGTATAGATTTGCTCTTATTTTGTGTGTCCAGGTTACTTTTTACACATCTTTTCACATAACATATCTAAAATGCAATCTTCCTGATCCCCACATAGCTGAATGTGTCAACTTTGCTTTCATTCTTTCATGCCTTGTTTACTACAACATCCTTCTCCGTGGCCTTGAGGAAAGCAATCTCATCCCTCTCTTATCTTCGCAGAAAGCAAAGGTTATATATTTCGCCTCATGCTTTGATCGTATCGCTCCTCTTTTTCAGGACAGGGTTTGTAGGTAAAAGTAATAGCTTGTGTTTGACCTGTGTTTGGAAAAATTAGATGAGACTTTGTTCTTAGACCATCACCGTACTTTGAAGCACTTCTGCATATCTTCATTTGTCTCCGTTTCTCAGTAGGGCAGATACAAACTTCTCTTTTATGGCCTGTCCTGATGCAGCATCTTCTCGCATTCAGCACTAAGCTGCTGACTTCTTATTCTGGTCAGTCCATGCTGCTGGTCACTAAGAAATAAGTGGGTCTGATGAGAAGCTTGCCCCCAGCACTGTGCTGATACGGTCACCTGGCTGGTTCAGAGAGCTGAATAAATAAGTGAATAAATAAATGAATAAATAAAGTATGGATAGAGACTTTACATGCAATTACACTTATTTTTAGGACATCCGTGGCTGCCTGGACTACTTCACTGTGATTCTCTTGGGTCTTCTGGGATCACAGTGTGAAGAGTAGGTTAAAGTGAACAGGCGTGTTTGCAAGATGCTGTACATCGAAAGAGTAATATATAGTTAAATATTAACGTGAAGCTTTCATGAGGCTCCCAGGTGGCGTGTCAACCGTTGAATGATAAAAACAAATCCTTCGGTTGTAATAAGGATTGAAATTTAACAAACCATAACAACAAAAAAGCACCCTCATACCTGTGAGTGAAAGAATGAGCAAAGCTTTACAGAAAAATGTCCCAAATTAACTTTAAAGATTCTGGTCTTGGTCTAAATTACAAATCCTCTGTTCTGACGTACAGAATCAAGTACAATATAAGGTGGCTGATGTCCCGACTACTTTAAAATTACTCATTACAAATCTCCACGTCCGGCCAGAGGTTAGGTACGCTGAACATTTCTGCCCCTTTTTAGAGGGAGACAGGTTTCGCTTGGTGGCTCTGTAGCAAATTACTGTCAGAAGGATTGAAGCTCAGACACTTCTGGCCTCCCAGTCCTCAGGTACCTGAGGGATATGAGGGGTGTGGTGGCTTCTTAAGCTAATTCAATTATAAGCCACCAAAGGGACTGAAAGTAGCAAAGCCTGGAGTTAGTATTGATTTGCATGGGCACATTATATTTAGTGATAACTGGCTCCAGGTTTTGCCTGATGACGTAGTGTCATTTTTGGGGCTTGCATATTAAAGAAAAACAAGCAAGCAAGCAGAGGCTGGTGGTTATTTCCGATCCCTTACGCCGCACTAAGCTCCCGTGTGATTTTGAACACAACGTACAAGGAGCAGGCTTGACCTGCTTGCCAGAGAATGGCACAGCAGCAGTGTTGTAGACACTAGGTAAAGTATTTACAACTTCTCATCGCTATCCTTGCGTGCACTTTGTGACACTTGTTCCGCCTTTAACAGTGCTGCTGTGTTTTCAAATCAAACTCCATGTTTTGGTATTTTGAGCTTGATTGCCAACGGTTTAGCCAGATTTCTGCAAGTTGTTTTTACCTGCTTGGGGAATCAGCTTGATTGAAAGGTACTAGGAGAATGAAAACAGACCTACTCTTCAGTTTTAATTTTTTCTTTTCAGCTTTGTCCCCTAGCTCTCATCAGAGAGAGATGCTTTGCTCTGTAACTTCAGTTCGTAAGGGGCTTACTGCCATTGTGTAAACACCGCATGCACTGCTTAAATTGCATGAAAGGAAAATGTTTCTTTGATCTTTTTTCTATCTGGGCAACATTAGGCATACCCGGGTGGGAGGCATCAACTTCTCTCTGTAAATAGTTAAGGTGACAAAGGAGAGCAGGAGTGAAAACCTTCAAGGGAGAGAAACCGAAAGGTCTAGAAGATCTGTGAGCCTGTCCTGAAGGTTTTTTGGGAAAAGGTGAGAGACTTTCATAGCTGGGGTTTGTAGCCCAAGAAGATCCTATTCACAAAAATAAGAGATGATGGTTGGACTGTCTTACTAACTCCAGCCACGGAGCTGAGCCATTGAATCTGAAGTTACGCAGGGCTTTGTACGCCTGGGTGCAGGTACTGCATTGCGTCCTTGGTGTAGTAGCTGGAGAAGCTCATTTGCAAAGGTTATAACTTGTCAAGAACATAGAGAGCAAGTGACCAAAGGCATTGTGGATCCATTGCAGTGAATGACTTCCTCCAGGCTTCATCATAGTAAGATGACTTACATACGTTTTTATATATTATATAAATAAAACTATGTGTGTATATGTGCGTATGCATATATGTATGAGTTCCTCCTTGGCATAATTCACGTATGAGTAAATTTCTCTATTTGTGGAGAAAAACTCCACCGGTAGTTGTAGCACAGAAGATTAATGCATGGTCTAAACAGCAGAAGGTTGGCATGGAAGAGACTGTGTTTCTAGAGAGATCTCCCTTTATCCGCTCTTCTCCTCTCAGCAGCAGAGCTCAACCTTTCCCCCCTATCTCCATTCAACAACTTCTTTCACAGACCTCCATATCCTCCATTATCGCGACTGGACAAGGTGGCGCACAACTCCAAACACTTTTATCTTTTCTAAATTCACATTTTGCTGATCCTAACAGGTCCACGCAACAGTACCAGCATCTCCGTCGGTTTTAGCTGTGGTGGCTGTCCTGGGCTGCGATCGTGCCTTGCGGGAAGCAGCCGAATACACGGGGTTTGCAAATGGCACCGGTCCCATTTTGGAGTATTTGAGACATTCCCCGTAGCTCCAAATGAGCACGTAACTTGCGAAAGGGTTGGGAGGTGAAACAAGTTTTTTCTTATCCTTGCTGATAGATGAGATAAGAGTTGTAACGTCCTGAGAAATGTCAATGGGGAGAGTTTCCTTTACGTTTTAGTAACAGTGTGTTGTTTTTGGAAGTCACTGTCTATGGGAAGGGAGGCACCTGCAGTTAATTTTATCCGTGTAAATACGGACCTCCTGACGTTCCCAACTTGCGGTTCAGTGGGGTCACGGCATTACGTACTGTAATACCTTATTTTATAAATAACACTTTAATTTTAGTGCTGATTGTAAAACCTTGCATTTTTTTGGCACTTGCTCCTTCCTGAGTTGGTGCTAAGAACTGAAATCCTGTGTGTGAATAACAGCATTTGAGTCGATGCGTTTTGGGAGGGTTGTTCCTTGGATGTCTTTGGCATTGGGGAAAAGGGAGGGATAAATGTTGTTAGAGCAGTTGAGCACCATGAATAAGTGACATAAAGTTTGCTTGAACGCATTGTGATATTTCCTGAATTTCGCTTGATAACTACAGCCAGTGGTCAGGCATTGCTGGCAGTCTTTTTGTAGAAGCATGTTAAACTCTTCTCTTCTGTTCTAGTTTCTCCACTTGTTTTGTAGATTCGGGGGGATCTGGGAGAGGTACTGCTGTTAGTCACCGAGGCGATCAAAAGCCCTTGTGCTCTTTACAGTCCGGCGGACCTCTGCAACCATGTTCTTCCCAGGCACGCTCCTGCCATCGTAATGCCCCGGGAGCGGTTTGCCCTGTGCAGCCTAAGGGCTGCTGCTGGTGGGGTTTAGGGTTTAGGTTGCTGCCTCTCTGGTCTCGGTGACATGAAGAAATAATTGAAGGACGTCGGCCACAGTGCAGAGGGGTTGGCAGCACGCTGTTTTTCTTGCAGCAGCTCTCTGTCAACCCACTCTGCTGTCGAGTTTTAGATTATACCTGGTCTCCACTGGGCACAGTTTTATTTAATTTTTAATAGCTCTTTTCAACCTTATGCTACACTAACGCACTCGGATTAGGCGTCACCTTGACGTGTTCAGAGCAAATAAATGCTCACAAGAAAAGAGATGATTATGAGTGAAAAAAATTAAAAATTGTTTTACAGATAAAAATTATGTTATAGAACTCTGCAACAAGCACGATACTTAACAACTTACTGATTTTGGAGTCTTCTTGACAGGAAGAGAATGAGTTAATCTTGAGGAAAAGTGATCAAGTACAAAATGTTATGTACGTATAACATGATTTAATACATAATTCTATAAGGAGGTGAGGTTCATATGGATTTCAATGGAAGCGATGCTGCTCCGCACTTGCAGAAATTCAGGAAACAAGCACAAACTCTGTAGTGCTAAATTAAGATCACATGCTTGCAACACACACTCAGAGGAGTTACTGCCGTGGGCGATTAGTCCTTGGGTTTCCTTTTTTTTTCTTGTTGGTTTTGTTTTTGTTTAGAACCGCGAGAACCCATTTCTACGGAGGTCATTATCGCGACTGTACAGTTAGGAAATTAAATTACAGTTCCTTCTGCAACTGTAACTCAAGTATGATTGTGCGTGTGTATGTGTGAGACTACTCATGGATAAATTTCTGTGACGGATATTGCAGCCATTTACAGTAAGAGGAAAAAACACAGGGAAATGCAGAGCTCTCCGATACTGTTTCTGTGGGACTCTGGCTTTGAATTATACGCATGTGTATGTCATATAACGTTACACTAACCTAAGCTCTGGCATTGCACGATACGTATCGCGGCCAAAACAAGCCATTTTAAGCTGTGTCAATGCCGGGTTCATACTGGCTTCCTCCTACGTTTTTCTCCTGGTTATAAATACGCCTCTCAAGTTAAACACTCACTGTGAGAAAAACCCTGCAACAGCCGGTTAAATTGCATTAGCCTAATGAGTTTTGCGGCATCGTGGGCAGAGAGTGGCGTGGGCTCCCGTGCAAGCAGTGGGAGACGAGGGCTTGTTTGGGGAGCCCCGTTTTGGGTGGCCGGCAAGGGGTTAAGGCATGTTTGCCTTCTGCAGATAGAGGAGCAGTTGGATGCCTCCCTGTGCAGGCAGCAAATGCATTGGCTGAGGTTGAGGGCGGTTCTCCTGCCGCAGTTGTTTTCTGTCCTGGACTTCGTTGGATCTGGAGCCTCTTAATTGCCGTGTCTGTAATCAAAATACAGCTTGTGTGATTCGTGAAAAAGGACCTGACAGTGCAAGGCGAGTTTGCTCCTTGCCGCTGGCTTGTCCGGTGGCCAAGAGGAGTGGCTTGCACGGGACACGGCTGGTGGCACCGGCCGGCCGAGAGGACCCGTGGTGGCCTGGGCTGCCTCTGCTGACCCACGTTCACGTGGACGGGGCTTGTCATTGCACAGTAGAAAGATCATGTCGATTCATGACAAATCGGTCCCAAAGCCATGTGGGAACATCTGTCCCTGTATAGTATACATGCAGCATCTTGACGTTCATACATGTGGGTTAGAATTTCTTCTTAATGAACTGTATACCTCTTATTGTACCCAAACCACCATCCGTTTGAATACTCAACTCGGCTCACCCAGGACATTGCTATTTAAACCCATGCAGTGGCGGAGGATCCCAAAGGAACGGCAAAACTTACCTGAGTGATTATCTTTTCTTTTTTTAATCTTTTTCTGACAATTCACTGGTATTGTTTTGTTAACAGAAAGCAAGGAACAAGACCTAACACAAATGTTTTTAATGATACTTCAGTATTCAGACAAACTGTGTTTATTAACTGAACAGCTTCATGTTTGACTTGCCTGTTAAATATGGATCTCCTGGTTACCTGCGTTGGCTCAGGAAGATGTTTACAGTATCGGTGTGTTTTGTTTCCACCTGAAGCACAGGGAAGTGGTGAAACGACGGGAGCGATCCAGAGAGGTAGAAATTCCTTTGCACTGACTCTGCTGCCTTTTGTCCCCCCCAGCTGGGCCTCAGCAGCATGAAGAAATGTCAGTTTGAATCTATAATCAGAAAGGTTTGTAAAATGCATTGTTTCCTAAGTCTTTGGAGCCACTCTAGCTAGCTAGTTAAATATTTATTCACCCCGGAACAACAGGTTTGAACCTCTGTGTCGGCTCCGTTTCTCCCCCATCCAGGGCAGATTAGTTAAGCGTTATGCTGTTTGTCATCTTTGGGACAGGGATTTTAAAAGTCCTGTTCTTAAAGATGTGATGTGAAGAGGTTTCGTGGCCGTGATGAACAGCTTTGCTCTGGTGCCGCTGCTGAAGCACTTGTTCCTGCAGCAGCTTTTGTGGTACGGTGTGGTGGCTTCTGCCCCTACCCCAAAATAGCTGTTACCTTGTCTCTAACTAGGATTTATGAAGCTCCCTTTTGACTTTCTACTCTTCTGTGAGGAATGAAGAGAGCTGACATTTTTCCCTATGCTGGGAGGGAGGCACCGCACTGTCCGAAAGTCCCACAGCATTGCCCAGCATTACCCAGAGGCTGGGGCTGCGTAGGTGCTGTGTCTGAGCATACCCTGTGCTGCCTCGGTTTGTACCAGACCATGCTGCAGCTCCCAAAAGTGCAATCTCATTGCGAACAGGCGAATCTACATGGGCCAATGCCAATTATTGGAGTCTGCAAACCTCGATGACGAAGGGGTAATGAGGTGCGCTTGGTCAGCACAAACCTATTCAGTGTTGTCCTGCAGTGAAAGCGTAACGTGGCAGCAAAAAAAAACAAACAAAAAGCCCCATCTGACCCATCTGGAGTCATATAACCTGGATGCTGTAGTAATAGCTATAAGAAGAGCTAGTGAAGATATGCCAGAGAGGTTTCTACGTGACTTTCAGGTGCTTTCTAGTGTGCATACTTTGATAATGTCAAGACGACATCTAATCAGGATCTCATGTAATGAGGATTTGCACAAAATAGTGATTGGCAATTTCTGGTCTTGAGTGCTTAATGGAAAAAAAGATGTTGCCTTGGCTGCTTTGCTTTCTTCAAGCTGTCTTTTAGACATCAAAAGCTCGTAGCACAGGAAAAAGAGAAACGTTAAGAACAGTTTAAAAATAGTTTAATTGTATCTTCTAAAAACCTTTAGAGTTGAGAATTTAAACAGTTTCTGCCCTGTGAATATTTGCAGATGAGTTCAAAAGGGCGTCGGAGGGTGATTTTCTTTCTAACAGGAGCTGGGGATTTGATCATCAAAACATCGGTAGCACGCTGTACTAGGTACATGCTGCTCGTTTAGTTGAGTAAAACTGGACCACGTTCCACTGTTGGTCTGCTCACGCTCATTAGCCAGAAATTAAAAATAGCATTTTAGCCCCTGAACATCAGTGTGTCTGGGACCTCCCCAAATAAAGCCCCTCCTGCTTCCAACACTGAATATTGGACAGAAAGCTTGGGAAATTTTGAGGCAGACAGTATTAATTCAGTGTGACGTTACTTGGTCTGGCCAGCGCAGATCACAGGAGGACTTATCTCTGTCTTCCTTCACCGAGGGCGCTCGGGCAGGACATCAGAAGCCGCTCAGATGTGCCCTCAGACAGACCTCTCCTGTTTGGTGAGAAGAAAGTGATGTCTTGATCTGCATCTTGGCAATTCTCAGCTGTAGCCCAGAGGCTGTATGTCACCATGCGGATAAATCCAGGCCCATGTCCCCGCTCTCTCATCTGAAGTTCTTCCTTCTGCTGTTTAAATGGCTGTTTCAAAGCCGTACTTGGCTTTGGTGCTTGCTCTAGTGGTGATTTCAGCTTTATTATCTCTTTTCTCTGACTTGAAGTTCTGTGGCGTGTTCTGCATGAAGCAGTTGGATTTAATTGGTTCAGCCTCGTTTGAATCGTTCAGAGCGAGTGTGAAGGTGCTGAGCGGCAGAGGGGCAGGACTGTCCTTCCCTTCAGAGCTTCTCAGGGTTTGCTCAGCCTCCCCTCCAGCTCCTTGCTCAGCGTTAGTCATGGTGTTTGCTCTGAGCTATGCTGCTGCTTGGTTTCTATTTCAAAGCCCAAACCGCTCATTAAAGGTATTGTGAGGCGCTAAGTAATGGGTAATTAAAAAGTAAACCATAAAAACCTCAAGCAGTAACACTCGTGGGTGCCCTTCTTCTTGGACTTGCTGGGAGAGTCACCGAAGAGCTTGTGTGGGCTGCCAGGGCAGCAGGCTTCCTCCGGGGAAACCGGCGACAGGTTGATGGACGGATTGGAAGCAAATCCTGATAAAGCTGGAGGGTTATGTAAAAGTCTTGTTGGGCATGCATTATTTGCAGCATCACTGTGGGGAAACTTAGTTTCTTAAACTAAGAAACTAGAATTTTCTGGCTGAAACCGGCTATCCCAGGCTGGGAAGCTCTGGCTGTAGAGTCTCATCCACTTCTGGGCTTCAGAAATAATGTTGGAGTCACCAAAGCACTCCTGGGAGCCTCATAGTACTGGACTGAGAGAAGAGGAAAAGTCGGTTTTCTCTTTTTGAAGATGAGCATTAATGAATTGTGAGGGCGAACGATAACGCTCTTCAAAAATGTTATTAAAATTTGGAATTTACACTGAAAACTGGAGATGAGGCACAAGTCTGCGCTTCATGGATGCCTCTTTGAAAAGAAATTTGCCAAGCCAAGCAGAATGAAGCGTTGTTGCTCGTAAACTTTTCATGGTCCATACATCATCGGGTTGTCCTGTGATACTCAGTTGCCTTTTCTCTTTTCTCTTCACAGTTTGTCCACCGGCCTGCAAGTCCCAAGGCTGCACCTCTGATGGCCAGTGCTGTCACAGCGAATGTCTTGGGGACTGCACGGAGCCGAACAACCCTGAAAAATGCGTAGCTTGCCGCAACTTCTACCTTGAAGGCAAATGCGTGGACACTTGCCCACCTGGTTACTATCGCTTTGAGGGGTGGCGTTGTGTGACCTTCGGCTTCTGCCAGGAACTGCACAACAAATGCAAAAACGCCAGGGAGTCGGGGTGTCACGTTATCCACAATAACGAGTGCGTTCATGAATGCCCGTCAGGGTACATCATGAATTCCAGCAAGTAAGTACAAGTGTCTGCGGGTAAAGAAACCATGCTGTAGTTTTTGTACTGTGCTTTTCTCTCGCTTGGGCAGAGGTTTGTGTTCTGTGTCAACACCAAGAAAAGTTTCCGGTGTTGGAGTGTCTGTGACAATTACCTGGTCTACTTTAATATGATTTGCAAACTAATACCTTGCTAATTCGAGCCATTAAAAGCAGACAGGTCTACCTACCATGTGCCAGTAGTTTATTCTTCCCTTGGCTTCCCTTGTGTCCTCTCAAGTTTGGAAAAAGTGGGAGAGGGAGATTGAGAGAGAGGACAAGGAAGAGGAGCATCCTCAAGTTGGAAGGGTCATTCTGTAATTGAGTGGGACGAGGGAGATGGGCAATGGAGAGGCTTTAGTAGCCCTGCTTCCCTTCCCCTCCAAAGCTGACCTCAGACTAGAAAGCCTTGCTATTACGCAGAATAGGGAAAAGTCATGTCTAATGAAAAGAGCATAGCGTATTTTGAGTGGATCGTTCTCAGAATATCTGTCCCTCATCCCTGTAATTACTTTCATTGAGCAGGTTCAAGCTGTGCCAGACATAAATGGACAATGTAACAAACAAGTGTAGCGTGAATCAAAGCAGGGAACAGCCATTCTGTCTGTTCCCAGGGTTTTTCGACAAAGGAATTAAATAATTTATGTTGCTGAGCTGTTTATCACTGAAAACTTTCTTGTTTGTCCCACAATAATGTTATATATTGTGATGAGTCAGATTTCCTATGAATATTGGTAGCTTTGTGCTTGCATATGTTTGCTCCTGCTGTAATAATTTCAGGGAATTCACTCTAACAGGACTTCTAATTCCATTTCCTGTTTTGCTTTTCAAAAAAGGAGGAACCAGCAGCCCCCAAAGTAGATAAGCTGCGTGTGCAGCAGCAGCCATCGCCTCTCTCCTATGCTTGTTCCAGGCTGCTGTCAGTAGGACCTCACAACACTACTCCTTGCTTTTCCTAGAGCATTTATTCCTCTGAACTAGTTGGGAACACATTCTTGTGGTGTTATGTCCAGGGCAAGCGATCATCTTGCTGCCATTTAAGAATTATTTCCCCAGAGCACAAAGCACATGCTTGCTTGCCTTTTTTTAAAGCAGCTTTATGTACAGTCCTTAATCAGAGGATTCCCAGATGAACGGCCAGCTCTCCGCTCATCAATTACATGTTTGGTTAACGATCTTGGGATGGAGACTGGGCCTGAGTTTCTTGATCTTGAAACCCCTGGTATGTATAGCACTGAGCAGCGTCATGGTGGATGGGCTGTCCAAAACAGTCAAAATCCCTTCACTCTGATTTCTGTTATGTAGGAAGGGACAGAGCAGTTAGCGTTTGAAATGTGGAAATGACAATTTGAAGAATTATCAGCAGTTATTTGGAGCTCCTGAGAGCCCTGTGCTGCGCACTGCAAGTGAATCCCATGACATATTGTCAGGACACCGTTGCTTTGAACTGATGACTCTGCTTTTGAGAATTGCTGGGGGACGCCCCAGATGACATTCTGCAAAAGCGTCACATCTACATTCCTGACTCCTGTTTTTCAGCCTGCACTGTACACCCTGCGCAGGGCCCTGTCCAAAGGTTTGCGACTATGGGAAAGAGAAGACGATCGATTCAGTGACATCGGCGCAGGAGCTCCGTGGCTGCACAGTTGTTAATGGAAGCTTAGTTATAAATATCCGTGGAGGAAGTAAGTTCTGCATGAGTAAGGGGGTAGGGAGCACTGGATGTCAGATCAGTGAACATGACACCATCCATGAGCTGGGGCATGCCTCTTTTGCTTTGAGCACTCTGAATCTTAGGGTGATTCAGAAAAATAACCGCAAATAACTGCAAAGGAAGGGCTCTTGTGGTGTTCATTTGGGGTTTTTTGCTAACTGATTTTTGTAAGGTCTTATGAATTAATGTAAAGCAGTTCTATTTAATGTAATTTGGGCTCCGATATCAGTGTTTTTCTCTGTGATACCAGAAAACTAAAACCGGTGTTTTCCTCTCCATAGATAACATAGCAGCTGAGCTAGAAGCGAATCTTGGCTTGATAGAAGAAATCTCAGGTTACCTAAAAATTCGCCGGTCTTATGCCTTGGTTTCTCTTTCTTTTTTTCGTAAACTACATCTGATTAGAGGAGAAACACTAGAAGCTGGGTGAGTTCTTTCAAGCGATACTTTATTTTAATGTTTTGAAGTGTAAGGAGTGCCAGTGCTATCAGGGTGATTTGTATTAGTAAACAATTCCTAAGTTATTTTTAAATGTTCCTCTGCCCATGACTTGTGGCCTATCGGGGAAGATAGTTTGCACTCATTTTTCTTTGGTGTCTGGATTAGTGCGTGAGGAAAAAAGAGTTTTCAGTGAATCCCCTCCCAATCCACATTTTCATTCTCTGCTTTCAGGAATTATTCATTTTATGCCTTGGACAACCAGAATCTTCGCCAACTCTGGGACTGGAGTAAACACAACCTCACTATTGCACGAGGCAAACTCTTCTTCCATTATAATCCCAAACTGTGTTTGTCGGAAATCCACAAGATGGAGGAGATCTCTGGGACTAAGGGGCGTCAGGAAAGGAACGACATAGCCCTGAAGACGAATGGTGATCAAGCCTCATGTAAGAAAGTCTCAGAATGCAGCGAGGCTTGCATCATTTTCCTTTCCCTGTGCCTTGCTAACCTCATACTCTTACTGCTCTCAGCCTAGCCTATGGTGTTTTTTCCAGGGACTGTCCTTGTCCTTTTGGTAGAGCACCAGACATGCGACTTGCCGCTTGCTTGTGCACTGCAGCGACACTGTCAATATGCCACGAGTAAAAGTACTTGTGGGTTCTACATCTGGCCAGGAGCCTACCTTGCCAACTTTGGTCTTCGGAAGTTTGTTCTTTGTGTGCTCAGCTGTGAGTTTTTCAGGGTTGAGTGTATTGTTGTGTCTTTTTGAAGAGTTTAGCACACCATAACCTCAGTCCAGACTGGGACTTTGTGTTACTGCTGAGTACCTGATTAATAGTCATAATCATCTTTTCCCATGTCACGAGGCGACAGTATGCACACAGAATACACACAGTAGAGAAACAGGATTTCCACCCATCTCTAGAGCCATGTGAGGGAGTTGCTATGACAACAGTCAGAGAAATTTTTGCAACAATTTTTGCTATGCTCTCAGAGGTTTTTAAGCTAACAGCTTTCTTCAGGAACAATGATAAGACGATGCCTGTGTCAGCACGACTAAGGAGCAAACATGCAGTGTTGCTTTATGCTCTAACTAAAGTCATGCCACTGAAGATGTAGTTTTGCAGACGCTCATTTTGGCAGCCATACTGCCATAAGCACATCCCTTCTGCACCCCCAACCCCGCTGTTTGTTCCCATTCTGTGCCACACACAATCCCCTTTCCCTGTTTGTGCCAGTAAAACTCTTCCAGGGCTGTGTGGTGAACCAGATTGTAGAAATAATCTGGGGTAAAAAAAAGCAAGCTTTGTTGTTCTTAGCTTGTGTCATCTCTCTGCTCTGATTTATTGCCTAGCCCCACAAAGTTTTACATGCACACAGGAACAGGAGCACGCAGAGGTTGACACATGAGATGCTTAAACAGGTATTGCCACCAAAAGCCCCAGCATTAATTAAACTATGATATCAGTTCCTTGCATTTCAGTTCCTTGCTCTTTTCACATCTTGCAGTGCAGCTTAGATCATCCTGTGGCTGCACTGTTTCTCTGCATTTGGTGACAGCGCTGCTTAAACAGCCCCTTCCCTGATTCTGCCCTCATTGTTATACTGCTGTAGCTATTTGTGAACAGACTTAAAAAGTGAAGATCTTTCAGCTGAATCAGTTTCCTCATCTGGTTTGCCACATATCAACACATGCAGCCATGCCAGCACAGTGGGGAGAGGGGAACATAATGACTGCCGGCCTAAAAACTGGCAGTACCAGTGAAAAAACCTACATAGAGCTGCACCCTGCGGGATATCACAGCTCTAGCCTGGGCAGAGTGAAGGAGGTACAAGCAATTAGCTGCCTGTAAAGGTCATCTCCTCCCATGAGACACTAACAATCTCTTCCCACATTTGGGGATGAAACTCAATTTGGGGTTCAAATCCAGCTCTGTCATGTGGTTGTGTGCGGCTCCCGGGCTGGCTGGTTGCTTTGTTTAAAGGCAGCTGGAGGAGATGGTTGAGTTCCTCTTTGCCAGCTTTAACTCCACTCTGCTGAGCTGTTCTCTGTGCCACCCCCCACCTCAAATCACAGGTTGCCAGTGTGTTTGGCTTTTTGTTTGTTTTTACATTTCAAGTCTAGTTTTCACATTGGCAGCATCCTGTTTACCAAAAAAAAAAAAAAAAAAGAAAGAAAAAAAAAGCCCTTGTTTGTTCTGGATGTGGTGCTAGTGAAATGAATGTTCTTCGTCCCTTGTGCAGCTACTCCGGGAATGGCAAATCCAGTCAGAGCCTACACAGTTTGTCCTTCTTGGACTGCTTGGACATACCATATCGTAATGCGTCCCTTGAGCCTCAAAACTCCACCCTCCTGCAACTGTTTGTTGTCCTTCCCTCCTGTTTGCAAAGGGACCATGCTACTCCCAGGCAAGGCTGGGAATTCACGCACTTTGAAGGCAGAGTCTACAAAAGCTATGCAAACCGTATTATTGGGTTCAGCTATATAGATTATCGTGAATTTTAAAATATGTTGCCTTTGTATTTCCCACTTACTAGAATTTAGTTCAGCTTTTCTACAGGGTCATTTTCATAAAGTCATAGAAAAATTTAAGCTGGCAGGAGCCTTAGGAGGTCATCTACTCCAACCCCTGGCTAAAGGCAGGAATAGCGTCCAAGTAAGGTTTTAATGAGCAGCTCTTCTCAGGGCCAACGTTCTCATATTTATCTGTGGAGAAAAAAAAGGTCTAAGACAATGAAAAATAAGACCCTTTCTTTTTTAGCATTAAAAAAATTATTGTCTCTTTTGTTACAGGTGAAAATGAATTGCTGAAATTTTCTTCCATTAGAACATCTCATGACAAGATCCTGTTGAAGTGGGAGCCGTACTGGCCTCCCGATTTCCGTGATCTCCTGGGATTTATGCTTTTTTACAAAGAAGCGTAAGTGATCCACCATTAGGTTACAAAATAATAACCATGCTGGGCTTCCACAAGCGGCAGTTGGCATTGAAGAGTAGATATTGAACCTGCTGTAGGCATAGCTGTTTAGTCTCTGTGATCATCTGGCTCCTACACTTAAGTTTCCAATGTTGCCCTTATATAAAAGTGTTCATGAAGATCCCTGACTTACCTGAGTTGTCTACAGTCAAAATTCCTCATTTAAGAGCAGTCCAAACATTAGTTGTTCCACCTATTCTAGACGTACTCTAACCGTGGAGTTTATCATCTCCCCACTATCTCCATGGGATGTTGAGGTTTTTATTCCCTTTGAGATGGGAAACATTCTTTTAGAATCAAGGTTACTGAGCTGACTTTCATAAAGCTGAAAATAATTAGCCTGCATTTAGTTGTTGGGATCATCTGTGGAACAGTACCTGATCTGTGGTGCTGTTAGGAGACTGGGTTGCAAAGCTCCCTATGCTTCCTTTTCAGAATGCATACAATGAGATGGTTATACTTTCTCCAAAGGGTAAAGAAATATAACTTTCAGTGATGTCTTTGGAAATGTTGTTTTTAAAAGCTTGAACTAGGATTCTGTTAATTTGAGGCTTTTCTTTTTTTCCTAAAGTCCATACCAAAATGTGACGGAGTTTGATGGCCAAGATGCTTGTGGGTCAAATAGCTGGACAGTTGTGGATGTTGACCCACCCCCACGGTCAAATGAGCCCAAAGCCCAGGCCCAGCCAGGTTGGCTTCTGAGGGGCTTGAAGCCATGGACACAGTATGCTGTATTTGTTAAAACTCTGGTCACCTTCTCAGATGAACGAAGAACATACGGTGCAAAGAGTGAAATCATCTATGTCCAGACCAACGCTACTGGTCAGTATCATTAAATTAATGTTGCCTTGCAAGTGAAAAAGAAAAATAGACCTAAACAGCTTTCTGCCTGGTAGTCGTGATAGTCCCATATCCACGAAACTTTCCACTGCCATTGCTGCTCTGCTTTGGTAGGAAGGTATTCCTAAACAAATAGAAGAATGTAGAGACGGTGCCAACGTGCACTTCTTCCATCAGGCTCATGCGGCCATGTGTAAGAGCTTGTGTGCACACCGGTGTATCCCGCTGCAGGATTGCTGGGTGTCAGGGGACCTGCTATGGGGAGCACTGTTTATTCCCATGGACATGGAAACTTGCCTGTGTTTGTTCCTCATTCTGTCAAGCTCTCTCAGAGCAGTGGAAGTGACCTCTGTCTCTTTTCCCACCCACACAGTTCCATCAGTCCCGTTAGATCCAATATCTGTTTCCAACTCTTCATCCCAAATCATTCTGAAGTGGAAGCCACCCTCAGAGCCCAATGGAAACATCACCCACTACCTGGTATTCTGGCAGCAGCAGGCAGAAGACAGTGAGCTTTATGAACTTGATTACTGCTTAAAAGGTGAGTGTGTGGTTCTCTCTCTGTGCCTTTCTTTCAAGCTATCTCAGAATTGTCTGGAGGTTTTTCACACGCTTTGGAGGTGCTCTGGATGCCTAATTTTGCTGTTTTCAAGACTTGTTCAAGAAACAGGCTGAGATGCAGCTGTGTTCTCCCACTGTTCAGTTACATTATACATTAGGTGCTTATGTGCAAAAGCTCTCCAAAAACATTTTTTTACAAAGTAATCATATATTTTCCTTTGGGGATCTCCCTTCTGCACTTGTTCCTTTTAAACTGAGTAACAAGATTAATAACAGCTATGGAGATAGTAAGGGAAAATATCTGTGCTTCTGGAGATCAGTGGCCAGGTTAATTTTTGTAGGTGTCCTGTGCCTGTTTTGGAATTCTTTCAGGATACAGAGTTTCACTGAGGACTCCCAGAATCTTACCTCCTGCCCTGTGTTGCCTAAACTGAGATGAACTGGGGTAGAACTCTGTTTGACTACAGCAGCATCTGAGCTCCATTTCAAAAATAGCACGGTTTCGAATCAAAGGCCTGTCATAAGAGAGGGAAAGCTGCCCAGCCCTGGAGGTGACAGCTCAGGATGCCCAAATGTGCTATGAATCTTGTGTACACTAGTTTTGGATCTTTGTAGGATCAAACATCGGCTTCTGCCATGTCAAGCATGAGTGATACTAAAATTGTTTTGTCCACAGGATTAAAGCTGCCCTCAAGAACGTGGTCTCCTCCTTTTGAATCCGAAGACCCTCAGAAGTATAATCAAAGTGAAAATGAGGATGTCAGTGGAGAATGTTGTTCCTGTCCTAAAACAGACTCTCAAATACAAAAGGAGCTGGAAGAGTCTGCTTTCCGCAAGACATTCGAGAACTATCTTCATAACGAGGTTTTTGTCCCCAGGTACAAATATCAAACAATATTGCCCAGGTGGTCTGGGGTAGGGAAGTGTAATTGATTACTAAACAAAAGTCTTGGGCTGGACGTGGCCATATTGCCATTTCTCTGGGCTTCCATCAGACTGTCCAGTCCAGCTGAACGTGTGCATCAGAGACTGGGGAGAGCTGAGCACCTACAACTGATGTTACTACAGGTTTGGAAGATCCTGCTCTTATTTCCCGTCTCTGAATTCTCCTCAGCTTGAGAATGAAGTGAAAATCCTTAACAAATAGCTAAATGCCTGCAGCTCATTTAAACTTGTATGATGCCAAAAATAGCTATTTTTTTTCTGTCCTAAAATTTTGTGGTCTAGCTTTTCATCCAATTGAAAAGAAGGGAAAAGAAAAAGGGAAGTTTACCATGCCACAGCCTTGTCCTTTAGCGCGGTATTTGCGGTCTTCCTTGCACTTAGTCTGGGAAATACCTCCAATACCATGAGGAATGCAACTGCTGTGGGTGGTGAATGTTCTGTTTTGAATGGCACACACAGTGTCACATTAAGTGGTATTGAATGTCTTCACACTTCATATGCAACTTACAGAGGCAGCACTGGCAATCAGGTTAGAGTCTATAATGATTTACCCTCTTCACTGTCATGTATTTTGTGCTCTAAATTTATTCTCTGCTTACTGCCCTTAGCTAACAAACATTTATTTGCAGCTGCTTGACAAAAGCTACATTACTGCACTGAACGTTTTTTATTATTGAGTGCATTACTGGACAGCGTCTTTTCTCTGCGAGCCTGCAGTTGTCACACGGAAGCTTGTGCGGAGTCCCTCCTTTTGCTGTTTCTTTGCTGTTAGTGCAGATCAGAAGGACAAGTTTCAGTGTGCCAAATGATGCCAGAACACAACGTATTCAAGAGCAGAGGAGAACCAAGCCATGTGCAAAAGCCAAACTCCTCTTGATGTAGGCAGACAATTCTGACAATCTGATTTCTTTTTTTCTTTTTTTTTCTTTTTTTTCCAATTTTATTGTGCAGCCAGCCCAGGATGCTTCTCAGGCCAGTTTCTGGGGTATGTATTTTAGGAAGAAACCAATCACCAGGATGTGCCACCTTGTCAGCCTGCTAAGGAAGAAATTAAAACTAATCCTTTTAATAAAAGCCCTTTTTACTGTTATAAGTCAGCAGTAAAGATACCTTCCTGCTGACATGCATCCTGCTTGTCTTTTCTGACAGGCTCCAGGCTGTGGCAACGTAAATTAGAATTAGTTTTCCTGTGAGTACTGTGCCTATTGCCTGCTCATAGGGCAGCCTTTCTAGAGCCTGGCAACTGAGCATGAAGTGTGTTTTACTTCGGGTGCTTTTTATATGGCTCCTGATAGTTTATTGACCTCTCTCCAGGCACTGTGTGGACTCCCCTTGAGATTAGAAGCCTTCTGCTATTCACGGGGAGGAATCTCACGGATGAGAATACGAGGGAATATGAGATGGCAGGGGTGCAGAAGACAGAGCAGTTGAGAAGTTACTTCCCCTAAGTCTTGTCTCCTTGTTTTCCACGTACCATTTTTCTCCTCTCGTCCTCTTCCCAGCTATCTGATCCCTGTGCAGTGTCCAGTCCGTACGGGGCTCTGCCGCAGACCTGCCATGCTCTGCCTTAGTCCAGGTCTGATCAAGCCTGACTTGCTGAGAACCCCTCTGGAAATCATAGAAGCTGTTCTTTCCCCATGTGCATGGTTGATTACTCTGGGAAATACTACCACAAGCCTTGTGGGTTAATTTGCTCTGGCGCTGGCAAGGCAAACTAGAAGTTTCTGAATGCTTCTTGCCGTACCCACCTTCCCAGTCAGAGGTAACGGGTATCTTTACACCACGTGCTTTGTAACCTCCCTTCGTAGCTGAACAAAGTGGCCATCAGAAGCTGATGCTTTGTTTCTTCTTTCCTGTGTTATTTGCTCTTATACTGGAACGAGTTTTGCACAGATTGGAGCAAGGGGTGATTGCACGCTGGAACAGGTTGCCCGGGGAGGTTGTGGAGTCTCCATCCTTGGAGATACTCAGCACCTGACCAGACATGGTCCTGAGTGACCTGCTCTGGCTGCCTGTGCTTTGAGCAGGGGGGTCGGGTTAGACAATTTCCAGAGGTGCCCTCCAACCTCAACCACTCCATGATTCTGTGGAAAGCGTGGAAAGATTTCAAAAGTAATAAAAGTCCTGAGAGGCAGAGGGGAACTAAATGGCTGCTATTCAGGGCGTCATTTCATGTACACTCTCCACCACCGCTACTGCAGAAAAAGCAGTCCCGCTCTTCTCTCTGTCTCTATCCTCTCTCTCTCTGTGTCATACACACTTGTGCCATTACAAATATTAGTGGGTTATAGAATGAACAAGATCTGGGAAATGACTCACATTAAAAGTAGCTTTTTTTTTCTTTAACTTGGTTTCCCAGTTCAATCCAATTAATTGTACAGGGAAATCTATGAAAGCTTTTGCCAGCACAAGGGGGAAGACAGGCCAGCTGTTCCTCTGCTAGTTTCAGGTGTATGGAAAAACTTGGCTTAAGCTAGCTAAGGCATTTTTAAAATCCCCCAGCACAGGCCATATTGCGTGTGATGAATTGTCACTTCCCTCCTGCCAACTGAGAGCCTTCGCACACGCTGATAGTCTCCGACAGGAGGAGGAGGAGAAGGAACCTGAATCTGAGTCAGGGAAGGTCACTGGGGCTACTGAAATGGCCATAATGAAAATTGCACTGGAACAACTATGGGAAGACATCAGATGTTTGAAAACACAGAGAATTTGGCAAGAAAATTGCTGCAAATCTAGGATAATAAATATGTGAAGATCGGGGTTTACAACTTCAGAAGTTTTTCTTGCTTTCTGTTACTTGAGAAGGGAGAAATTATGCGTTTTACTCAGTTGCATCAGTGGTCAAATTACTGTTTTACTTGTGAAAAACAAAATTCTCTTAAACGTGAGGAAAAGCTGAATCCACACTTTGTAAACAGTGGCGTGTAGCTTTGCTTTTAAGTCCAAACAAGGTTCTGGTTGACTGTAAAGACTCCTTCCAAAGGAGGGAGGAGGCATGACCCAGACCTGGGTCTCTGAACTCTGCCCCATTGTTAGGGCACTGTTCAGAACAATGCACAAGCTGAGATAACAGCAGCTCCAAAATGAGTTAATTAGTAATTAGAGAAGGAGAAAA
Source organism: Balaeniceps rex (assembly GCA_013401315.1). Classification (NCBI taxonomy): domain Eukaryota; kingdom Metazoa; phylum Chordata; class Aves; order Pelecaniformes; family Balaenicipitidae; genus Balaeniceps; species Balaeniceps rex. Next base: position 63,023 of record VYZW01051367.1, read on the forward strand.
CTAAAAACTGGAATGTGCTCTGCTGAACCTGCCGTTTGGCATCCCGTTTTTTCATCAGGTGGATGAATGTGCTTATGTTGTTGTGTACAACCTGATGCTTAGTTTGAGGAAATCTTAAAATCTGCTTTCCAGCTGGTTGCATTTGCTGTCGGAGGAGAAATAACGCCAGGGAATGGAGCTGGGGGTTGCAGACAAAGACCTGACCTGCACAATCCTCCGTTGTAGCTGTCGTTGGCCAATCATTTGCCTGGTAGTCAGAGGGTGGCAGTGGAAAGTTCAGTTCAGCAGCAAAGATTTGCTTCAACAGCTTGTTACATTTTTAGAGACTGGAGATGCCTCAAGTGTGGGTTCAGTTCAGGTCAGTCTTTGTACCCTTTAATAGCTGCACACACATGCACACACAAAAAAAGATCATCGTCCCCGTAGAATACATGGCCCGGTTTTCAAATGGCATTAATTCCTTTTGTGTAACTAAATACTATTACTGATTCACCACGTTGGTTAGTTCCCAACCTGGAATTCCTCGTGGCAAATGTGTGGCAGGACATAAAGCGTTAGAACAAGGAGTTTTGTTTTGGTACTTCTTCCTTTTTTTTTTTCCCCCCTAAGAAAATGAAATTTGTGAATGGTTCTTCATCCTGTTGAATTTATTCTGTTTGTTTACTGACAACATCTGACATTAAGGTTGGCTAGCAGCACTCACTTGCAAACAGGGGAGTGGACAGGATCACACTGCCGGTTCTGTTTTTACAACTGCAAAAAATTGTTTTTCAGACCGAAGTGCAATAATTTGAGAGGCAATATTTGGTTAACAAAACCGCACAACTAATACGTAATCTGAATCCCTGAGTTTTAAATGCCTCTGTTGAAAAGAACGTAACAGATTTGGTCTCTCGGGAAAAAGTTAAAATTATCTGTCTGTCTATCTAGATTCAGCCTTAGGGCTCAGAGTGGCAGATGTATTCCAGCGAGCTGTGAAACTGGTCTTACGCTTTATAAATGCAAGCTTATGACACTTGGAATATGTGGAACATCGAAGGTCATCAGAGTTGGGGGCTGTGATATGACCTCATTTGCTAGAATGCGTAGGAGATGAACTCCGAAGCATTGCAACACTGTACCAGGCATCCGTCAGGCAACCTGGTAAAGTTGTATTCAGCTGAGAGGATCCAGAAGAACTTGAATTCTCAAGCAAATACTTTAGGCTTGGGTTTTTTTGTAAATTTTTTTTTCCTTGTATGAAGTTGTGCAGGGAAAGAGTCTCGGGGATACATAATTTTAAAAAGCTATGTGCCTTACAGGGGGTGAGACAGATTTCTTGTTTAAAAAAGAAAAGCCTGAATTTCTTTGTTGCATTGCAAATCTGAGGCTTGAATTTGAGTTTTCAGTGGCACTCTGAGCCTTCCCATTCTAACTCTTCCTTTTCAGATGAATATGTTTACACTGAATATAACAAATAACATTGTAACCTGTATTATTTAATAGGCCATCAAGAAAACGAAGAGACCTTGGCTCTGTGGCAAATGCCACTGTGGTGATACCCACCATCGCATCCTCTCCAAACAATTCTGCAGCAGCATCTGAGAATGCAGAGGAACAGAAACCTTTTGAAAAAGTTAAGTCTAAGGAGTCTTTGGTTATCTCAGGCCTGCGGCATTTCACCGGGTATCGCATTGAGCTCCACGCTTGTAACCATGATGCTCAGGAATCCCGATGCAGTGTTGCAGCTTACGTCAGTGCCAGGACCATGCCAGAAGGTAATTATCTTCCTGAGCTTTGTTTTGGGTTGATGGCTGTTTTTAAAGTACTGCTCTTCCTATGGGAGCCAGCTGCAATACAGAAACATCGTGGGGGACTGGTGCTCTCTTTGTGTCCTGATAAGAAAGGATGGTAGATGAAGTATTGGCAGTTTTGAATTTTGCGAGAGACGTGAAATAAAACTATAATTTATCGTGACCTTGGTTCTAGCTAAGGCTGATGACATCGTCGGTCCAGTTACCCATGAACTGGTTGAAAAAAATACCGTGCATTTGAAGTGGCAGGAACCAAAGGAGCCAAATGGTCTTATTGTGCTGTATGAAGTGAATTATGGACGTCTCGGGGAGACAGAGGTGAGAATTTCTGCTTGTCCCTTAACACAGCGCGTTGGAGAAGTAGCTCCACCTGGGAGTCCAGGACAGTTTAGTCTTTAATAGTCCTCGTGCATACGGTGTTCCGTCCTGTCTGTTTCCTTGTGGACGAACCAGTGTGACAAAACTTTACCAGGGAATTTGTATCCTCTGAAAGTCTGTCTGTGGCAGCACTGAGAAATAAAAATCTGCCTCTGTGGTGCCTGTTTGCCAAATAAGCGTATCTAATCTGCCAACTTTCTGCATGGAATTTTTGTAGGAATTTTGTTTCACAGAAGGACAGAAAACATACACCTAAATTTAAATTGCTTAGAGCAATTAAGAAAGCGTTGAGCAGCCAGAGATCTTGCGGGCAGCCCTGCTGCCCGTGCAGAATGCCAGTGCCACGTGCATAGGAGGGCTTGCCAGCCCAGGTCAGGTTTCAGGGCTGAGGTCTAGTACAGCAAATGGCATATGCTCTCTGTAACCCGAACTGCTGAACTGTAAAATGCAAATCCAGGACAAACCACTACATTGGAAAAGACCTGAGCATGTGAAAGCCCTATTTGCGTGCGTTTGCCAGACAAGGAGGTGAGGTAGAAATCCTGGTATGCTGTTACAGAGCTCTGGGTTGTCGCAGAGGTAGCGTAACGCAGCCTTCCTCTTCCCTCCTCCCGCAGGAAGCACACTACTGCGTTTCCCGTAAGCATTTTGCCAGCGAGCAGGGCTGTAAACTCCGTGGACTGCAGCCTGGAAACTACAGTGTCCGTATACGAGCTACATCACTGGCTGGAAATGGCTCATGGACAGAACCTACTTATTTTTATGTGGCCGATTATTGTGAGTTCTTCCCCTCCCCCAACATTTAATTCCTGATAGAAACCCAGGTTATTTTTGGAAGGTGGGGGTTTAGCAAGCAGTGCACTGTAGGGGGTCATAAAATATTTACCAATACATCTACTTTCAAGAAACAAATTACTTAGAAATGTGTGTCTGTTCTTCATGTAGCTGTTGAACAGCAGTTTGAGTTCTCGTTCTGACCAGCCCCGCGTTCTGTATCTGAAACAGCCTCTAGTTTCATATTTGTTCCAATTTATTCAAGGGGGAAATTTTATTGAGGAAAAGACTGGATTTTGGACCTGTATAATACCTCCAACTCTCTCTTTCTCTCTTAGTGAATGCTCAGCCTAATATTGCTGTTATAATTGTTCCGATTATTTTTGCCATAATAATTGCTGGAATTATTGGAGCTGCTTATGTGCTTGTGAAGAAGAGGTGAGTGCAATTTTACATTGTTTCTCCCAGAACAAGCAAAGCTTACACCCAAAGATTTTGTTTATTTGTTGGAAGTAACTCTGTGTTTATTTTCTAATTTAGATAATGACTGCAACGTTAATTTAGGCAATATTTTGTGCCTTTGGAAATTGGGACAGTTTGTATTTGCTGTATGCTTTAGGAATTAATCAAACTGCCTTCAGTTCTAATGTATCAAAGGCTGCAAGCGTGCTGAAGAATTTGTGTCTCTCTTCCAGACAAACCGAAGGACCAACTGGACCACTCTATGCATCCTCTAACCCCGAATATCTCAGCGCCAGTGATGGTGAGAGCAATGAGGGCTTTCTTCAGTGCCTTACTTCTTGTACGGGCATTCAGGCAGTGCGGCAGTATGGGATTGGCATTGTCTTTATGGAGTTTTTCTAGTCTCTTTTTTAAATTTATACCCCTAGTAACGTGTGGCAGTGCTACACAAGGCTGCTACAGAAATGTCTTTCAAAAGATACTTGCTCAATTCAGAAACGTTTCCCTCTGCTCAACAGTCTATGTCCCTGACGAATGGGAGGTTCCACGAGACAAGATCACTCTCCTCCGAGAGCTGGGACAGGGCTCCTTCGGCATGGTGTACGAAGGAATCGCCAAGGACATAGTGAAGGGAGAGCCGGAGACTCGCGTAGCTGTGAAAACTGTTAACGAATCAGCCAGCCTCCGCGAGCGCATCGAGTTCTTAAATGAAGCTTCTGTGATGAAAGGGTTCAGCTGCCATCATGTGGTAAGCATCACTGGGTGCCTCGGACGATCAGCAAGTCCCATCACGTAACTAATAGTTCTTTGGCGCTTTCAAAGCTTGACGTTCAGCTCACAAAAGCAGCCCTTCTGCAGAGGCGGTTGATCAAAACGAGCTGGGATCTTTTGTATTTTATAAAATGCATCTTTCAAAACTTCTCGTCGTGACAGGGCTTTGTGGTGCTGTTCTGAGCTCTTGTTCGGGGGGCATTGGCTTTGCTATATCCCCCTCTTTTCATAGCTGGGCTCTGCCCAGTGTGTTTGGACACAACCTTGAGGGAATTCTCACTTATTTTCCAGGTTCGCCTCCTCGGGGTGGTCTCAAAAGGGCAACCTACTCTGGTGGTCATGGAGTTAATGGCACATGGAGATTTGAAAAGTTACCTTCGCTCTTTGAGACCTGATGCTGAGGTAAAGACAGGAGACAGGGAGTCTGTTGTGCAACAGGCTAACTTGATTTGGTTTTTAATACTTCGTTATTTATCGTAGAATAACCCTGGTCGTCCGCCACCAACGCTGAGAGAAATGATCCAGATGGCTGCAGAGATCGCTGATGGCATGGCCTATCTGAATGCCAAAAAATTTGTTCACAGAGATCTTGCAGCTCGTAACTGTATGGTTGCAGAAGACTTCACTGTGAAAATTGGAGGTATGTAGTGTGCGATCAGAAGATAATTCTGTGGGTCATACTTGTTGTAAAGGCAAATATATGAAGCCCAAGACCAATGTGGCAAACACAGGTGATTTTCCTGGCTCCCTTTGGAAACACAGCACTTTCCTCTTTTTCTTCCCTGTGAAAGGATTGTGTGGACTTTAGTAAGAAAATAATCTCCCTTAGAGCCAGAGCAGCTTTTCTCACCTTCTCTATTCTCAAACCTCTATCCAAAAAGTTTATTGCCTTTCCAGCCTAAGCTGCCTAGGGTTATCTGACTGTTCTTTGCTTTCATGAGAATTATGACAAAGAAGGTGTTGGGTACAACAAACCAAGTGTTGATAATCCTGTCGTTAGGTCAGGTGCCTTTTAAAAGTCATTTGTCTTCCACTAGCACCAGTTTTTAACCCAAGCCCTTTTAGAACTAAGTAAATATAACATTTAAAAATAAATCAAAACTCCACAGCGTGGTGGTTTTTCTTTGGACTTAAAGCCAAGGCAGTGGGATTTCAGGGAAAAGACAGCTCTGTTTTACTTACAGGGGATGAATAAAAATAATGTTTAGTATAGAAGCTGTCACTAAAAATTTTAACTCTGGAGTCTCTATCGCAGCTCTGCAGAAAAAATGCAGGGAAAAGGAAAATGTTTTGAATGTTAATCACAAGGTGACAAATGACTGCAAGTTGGGCCATAGGAGGCTTACAAAAATAGCCTGGCGTCAAAGGAAGGAAACATTCATCTGGAGATGTTGCACGGTAAAAGTGGCAGAGAAGGAGAGACATTTAACACATCCCAATTGCTTTTCTCAGACTTTGGCATGACCAGAGATATCTATGAGACAGATTATTACCGTAAAGGAGGCAAAGGACTGCTGCCTGTGCGGTGGATGGCACCCGAATCATTAAAGGATGGTGTTTTCACTGCGTGTTCCGATGTGTGGTAAGTTGTACTCTGCAATCCCAGACGGATTCTAGCTCAAGAGCTCACTATTTTAACACGCGTGTTTAAATTGTGAGTTGCTGACTTCCTCAGAGTACAGAAAAAACAAAAATATTGTTTTGAAACCCTCCTCTTAAAAGTATAGTTACGTTCTTTTAAAGTATGTGTTCTCCCAAATAAGACTATCGCTTGTAGATCTCCAGGTGGTTTATTCTGACCAGGGGTCTTCTCTCTTTCTTAGGTCATTTGGTGTTGTCCTCTGGGAAATAAGCAGTTTAGCAGAGCAGCCATACCAGGGACTCTCCAACGAACAGGTGCTGAAGTTTGTCATGGATGGAGGATACCTGGATCAGCCGGACAACTGCCCGGAGAGGCTGTAAGTAGTAAAGCAGGGGACAATCGACCAAGCTGCGCTCTTTAGCTAAAGTGTGGCCAACAAAGGTGGCCCGACATGTGGCACCTCTTAACTCCTTCTATGTTGGGGAGGAACAAAACAGACTTTAGGGAGCCACCTCTCACAGAAATTCAGTCAATGCATCCTTAGTGATCCAGGGATTGAAGACCTGAGCCAGCCTATTTCACTAGACGGGAAATTAAACCAACCTGGACCTTACATCGTGAGTCCAGATTCGAGAGAAGGGAGTACAAAGCACAGGAAAAGCTTAAAATACAAATAAGCACTCTATCAATTGCCCAAACAAAACGTTCTTCCTCCACTCCGGACTAGTGGATGGCGGTTGGCTTATGTCACGTGGCAAAGCCTGGCCACAGTCTGCATCCACGTGGCTAGAGAGGCTGGAGAGCAGCTTGTTAATCCCAGGTCTGCTGAGGTTTTCTGTAATTCATCTCTCTATACTATGTAAATAATCTTGGGATTTACAACAACTTTTTACTGCTGATTTTCAGAAATCCAATTTATGGCTAATGAGGAGGGAGAGGCAGGAGAACGCTGTGCTGAGCCAGGAGCTCATGGTTATCGTGTCCGAGGCCTTTTCGTTTCTGTTGCAGACTCATTGCCCCACTTAAAGTACAAGGCTAGGCCGCCTGCAAGGTTAGGGAGAAAAGAGGGCACTGTGTGAAGACGGTGAAAAACACCTCGCAGAGATTACAAACTGAAGCCAGACGTTCTCCTGCGCCGGGGTTAAGGGTTATTCTCTGCAGCTGCTCGTGACATTTACTGTCTGGAGGTTACTGCGTCCCTAGGTCTGCCAGCACGGCTGCATACCCAGATGCTCCCTAAGCTGCTTCTCTCAGAGTAATTAAAAAAAATCCCGTTACCGAGTGTTTAACAGGAGCTAGGGCGCTTTGACAGAAGGGTGTAAGGAGCCACTGCTGAAGCAGCGTACAGCGGCGAGGGGCGACCTGGTAACCTCTTACCCCAGCCCGCTTCTGGCCAAAACAGCACTTCCAGAGTCAAAAAATAAACATGTTTTGTGAGTATCCTTATGAAAAGAGCCTGCTGTCCTGGCTGTTTGTCTCTCGTGGCCAGTTACAAACTCCAGTTTGAAACTTTATTTGTACTTGTAAGTTCTTTCTCCGTGGTGTCTGATAACATACGACCTCTTGACGCAGCCTTTCTTTTGGGTGGGGTGTTTACAGGACCTCTGTCCTCTGCACAGCCTCCTATTTTTCTTGAAGTTCTAGGAGCTTTGTTATCTTTCAGACCGAGTTAAAATTAAAATTGAATGAATTAAAAAATTGTGACCTGGCTGTAAGTGTGTGCGCGCATACAGAGAGTATGTGAACTGCAGCCCTGTTTCCTTCGGAAGCCAAGTTAAGAACAATTGAAGGAATTGGAAGGAATTTTTGATCTAGACAGAAAGAGAGAAAAAGGAGTGTCAGGATCTACAGGCAAATAAGAGACTGGAAAGAGAACAAACAACTCTGTTGGAGTGTCAGAGGAGTAGCGTCGGTGGTGGGTGGTCTGACACAGATACCAGCCTTGGTCTGTGCCAGCCCTGCCTACATGAAATTGTTTCTTCCTACCGCTGACTCTCGTTTGTCCTGATCTAGGCACAGCCTGATGCAGATGTGTTGGCAGTACAACCCTAAAATGCGCCCCACCTTCATCGAGATCATCGAGATGCTGAAGGAGGACTTGCACCCCAGCTTCCACGAGGTCTCGTTCTTCTACAGCGAGGAGAACAAACCTCTGGAAACAGAGGAGTACGAGATGGACTTTGAGAACATGGAGAGCATTCCCCTTGATCCCTCCTCATACTCGCAGAGGGACAAAGTCCTGGGGCGGGACAATGGACCCTCCATGGCCCTCAAGGGGAACTACGAAGAGCACATACCTTACACTCACATGAACGGTGGCAAGAAAAACGGGCGGATTCTCTCCATGCCCAGGTCAAGTCCTTCCTAACGCTTCCTGTTTGGCCCAAGGGTTGTGTCTGCTTTTTTCCCCCTCCACAAATCTCAGGACTCTTGGTATTGCTGCCACAGTGTATGACACACATCTACAGACTCTTCAGATTTTTAATCATCTTATGATTAATACTTTTTTTTTTTTTTGCCAAGTTGACTGGTTGTCAGTGGACTTATCTGTGAACATAAATGGAAGAGGTTTCCATGGCTGCTGTCCCTTGTGTAACCATGGTTTCAAAACAGGAAGCGACCGTGTAAGTTAAACCGAAGGAGGAGCATCCACGTTTGCCAACAAAAGACGTGAAATTTGCTGGTATCTGAGCTACAGCGTAACGGTGCGGAACAAAACTTCTGCAGGACAAAAGCATTTCCAGTAGAATTCCAGGCTTTCAGGCATAATCTTCACTACAGCTGAAGGATTCAACACATCAGTCGGACGCGCCAGATCCTCAGATTGACCAATAGCTGCTGCTTTCATACTTTTTAAATGGGTTAAATCCCGGGGGTGCGTGTGTGTGTGTGTGTGTGCGCGCGTGTGTGCAGTATATATATGTGGGGTGTATATGTATAGCAAAATATACACTTTTTTGTACATAAGTTTTGTATGTTCTCACAGGAGCTTTCCTCTTCTTGGAAGTGTGTACTTATCTTTTTTTCCCATTTCCCTGGAGTGACTGAATCCTAAACAGATTATTTTTATACTAAGGACTCTTGGGAGTAGGTTTTCTCTCATTAACAAATGAGGAAAATGTGCTGGGAGCCAAAGGAGCAGAAATCTGAGATTTGTGGGTACTTTCAAGACCAAACGAAGTAGGAGTCCCCTGACCTGAGATACGGAGTTTTCTGTCCTTACAGCATTGAGTATATATATTGTTTGTTGTAACATATTTAAAAATGTCTTTAGTTTAAATTTTAACTTCATATAAATTATTGACTGTTTATGATCCTTTCGGGGAGGGGAGAATTTGGGGGATTGTTTGGTCTTAAAGTGGTCCAAAGATTTCAGAACGAACTAATTTTAGCCGATTGCCCTTTTAGGAGCTATGGAGCACGTTGAGTTTATACTTGACAAGGCTTTATAATACAGTTTCATGATGTATCCAGTGCGGTCAGCTGGCTCCAGTCGAAGCCCTGAGATAAAGTAGCTGGGACTTCGCTTGGTTGTTGGGGGCTGAAGGACACCAGAACATCCCGGTCCCGAGTCCTGCTACTCCTTTGCCCCCGCGTCCCTCGCTTTGCCTTCTGTGCGCGCTGTGCCGCAGAAGCAGCCGGCCAGAGAGGACGAGCAAGAACTCTAACCAAAAAGAGAGACACTACAGCCAATCCAACGGGAGGAGAGCACAAGGCTCTTGGCTCTGCACGTGAAGCAGAAGCTGGTGTGACTGTGGTTAGCTGCCTGCTGCCTGTCTGCTGCTGCTCGGGCGTCTGGCCTCGTGCTGCCTGCAGGCCGTCGATGTTTTCCTGAGATACCCGCGCTGCGTCCTGCACGCTTCCCAGGACGCGTGCGTTAGCCGCTGCTTTCAGCTCTTCGGCGTGTCGACTTTCATCTTCTGGACTGTGCTTTGTTTTGCTGCTGTTTGCATAAAAGGCAGAGCTGATTAGCATAAGATGTTAGAAAATAATTGTGAAACTAAACGTGTCTCGTAGTGATGAGGGAGTGTGCTGGCAGGGAGAAGTGCTAAAGCGAGAAATGAAGATGATTGATGTTGCAGGCCCTTGTCGTACGGGAGTTGGGTGTAAAAGGGGAGAGAGATGCTCAGTCCTCCACTTCTCCTCCTGGAGAAGGCCGAGAGCCAGTTTGTGCTCTCTGCCAGGAGAAAACGAGCTTCTCCTGACTCGGTGAGAGTGGGGACGCCAGGCTGGTGTGTGACCTTTTATTCCAGCCCTGGCGGCGCTGCTGCTTTCTCCCTGTAACCAAATGGAAGGGGCTGGAGCTCGCAGGGAAGCGCCTCTCCGAGCCTGCTGCGCTCAGCCGCGCTGTCGCTAAACCGGTCGGTGCGACAGCAGGGGAGGATGACGGACTCTGGGCCCCACCACGAGCTGTCGGCCCTTCGCGCTGGTTGAATCCGGTCGGTTCGGACAAAGGTGGAGGGTACAGGTTGCTCGCAAAGTTAGATGGAAAACAGACAGTCCAGACATGGGTAAGAACCTTCGATTTCAAAAGGCCTCGTTTACATTTCTTCTGCTTTACAAAGTAGTGACTGTTCAGCAGCTCTATACTACACTGCAGGAAAGAAGACATATTCTCACACTTTTCTAAGGAAGAGAAGTTTTTCTTATTAGAATTTTTTTATTTATTTTAATATATAAAACACTGTAAAAAAAAAATCAACAAACAATTTGTTTTCTTAAACACACAGAACATGTAAATTTGTATCCGTAAAATCTTGGCAAGTGGATGTGGTGGGATTATTTTTGTCCTGTTCTGGTGCAGTCTACCTCAGTGTTTCTTAAGGATATTTTTAATACTACGCACCTCTAAACCTGTTTAAATATTCTGGTCTGGACCTATTGTGGATCAGGGAAAATCAATATCAGCTGATTCCAATACTAGGGACCATTTGCTGAAGGGAATGGGTATGAGAACGGCTCGTCACTCTTTATCGCTAATCTGAGCAGTAGTGACCAAAGGAGCCGATTTACAAATTTGGATCTGATATTCCGATATCATCCTCTTAGTGTGTTGTGATTTAAAAAAAAAAAAAAAGGAACAAAAGAGCCATTTAAATGCTTGGACTTTAGTTGAACTAATGACCGAAAAGGAGCAGACCGCTTCCTTCTGGAGCAGTATTTGCCAGCGTGGGGCAGGGACTGTGGCCGGCCCCTGTTGTTGGAGTGGGATTGGGGTATCTTGGTCACGGCCCTTCTCGCTGCGCACAGGTAATCCGGGGTCCTGCCGGTAGGATGTGACCTCTTGAAGTAAACCTTTCCCAGCATGTCCTTGTTTTGCTAACATTTTAAATTGCAGTGATCGTAACTGTGGGAATAGAAGATCTTTTATATAAACAACCACTGGAACCTTGTATTGGGTCTGGCTTTAAACTGAGTTGATATTGGTTGGCCCTCTGAGTGCACGTGGTCTGCAACGCTCAGATCACCGAACGAGGGAATACGTGTTGTGCTTTGTGGACAGGCAGTCCATTCACATGGCTCATATTGTCACATATTGTCATCTTCACTGCACCGCACGGAGCGGTCGTTTATACCCAATACTGTGCTAAGGATTATTCCAGTCATCCTTTCTACGTCGTGCCAAGGGTGAGGAACGGTACTAGTGGCGAGGCTATCGTTTTCCCCCTTTTTAAAAACAAAACAAATAACACTAGCGGTTGCCACTCGTGGCTGTTAAAGATTACACTCACTTAACTGTAGAATTAGGAAGAACAAATGAACATCATTTGTAAAGCCCAGCTCTCACTTCAGGGAAAATCCCTTACTCTCAGCCCGCAGCTGACACGTTGGTCTCTGTTTCTGGAAGATCCTCGCCCTGGGGATGCCGAAGTCCCGCACTCGGATCTCGCTGATCCCTGTTCAGAGACAGCGGGGTTGCGTACAAGTTGAGATTGCACGTGCTAGGCGAAACCTCCTCTCTGCGAGGCGTTGCGCAGGACTCCTGCCCAGGACGCCTGTGCTGTGCGAGCAGGCGCTGTGCCCTCCTTGGGGGAGCTGCTGCTGCCGTTTGCTCCGGCAAGATCCCTGTCGGGGTGAGAATACCGCAGCTGCAGTGGCAGCACAAGCGCTCGCTGCTGCTGAGGGATATGGAGGAGCCAAGCGACAGCGAGGAAGGCAGACAGAATGGCGGGAGGAGGGCAGCTGTGACCGGCGGGTGGGGAGCTCCCTCTCTTCTTGAGGTAGCACTTACTGGAGGGTTGGATCCTGCTCTTTGTGGGCAGAGGATTTCCCGCTGGCGGCACAGGGCAGCAGGATGGGCTCTTCGACCCGTTCGGGAGCAGCTGTGGCCTCCCGTGGGCGGTCTGGGGTCAGGGAGGGTACCACCAAGTCGCCACAACTTCCACTTATCTCTAACTCTGGTGAAGCAGGAGGTGTAAGAAACAGCTTTGTGTGCTCTGCTGTGTTTTCAGCGAGCAGATGTTTGAAGCGTGAGAGTGGAGAGGTTTCTCAGAAACATTTGCACATTAAATTCAATTGCCACTTCCTGAACGACTCCTGCAAATCTGGTACTTCTCTTGCAGTACAGTGCAGCATCGCAAAGCTTGGCTGCTAGGTGAGGAACGCGTCCTTCTTGGCTGCTTGCAAATACTCTGTTGTGTTGTAAAATAGAAGAGCTAAGAAACTCTGCGCCAGCACTGGGTTGGGAAAGGTGATAGGAACTAGGCCACGCTGCAACGAGGATATTTTCTGTTGATCGTAAAGCAGCTGTGTTGGTATGGAAGAGGCTGCTTCTAGGTTGCTAAAGGGTACTCTTAATTTATGGATAGTGTATCTCTTTCCTCCTAAATTTGTATTATAGCGATGGGACACTTTGCTTAATTTTAGTGTGTTGCATATAATGTTGGTATCTCTTCGGAAAAATCTCAAAGTCGCTTGCTGTGTTATTGACCTAACTATGATGAAGGCAAATAGGAAAAGACAGGAGCGAGAAGGGCGCTGTGTCCGTTATTCTTGAGCCTCCGTTTCAGGGGAGGGAGAGAGGCAATCGCGTTCCCTCTTAACGTCCCTGTGATATGAAGACGGACCCCGAGGTACTCCGGGCCCTTCCCTGCGAGCAGTGATTCCTGATACCAAGACTGGAACCTTGTTTTACAAGTCAGAAAGTAAAAATATCTTTGTGCCATAAAAACCTTACTCTCAAGGCTGTGCTAGGTGCTCCCGTGATCCATGTGAGATCGGTTCAGAGCCTGGAGTGAGCAAGAAACTGCAGATAAACCCTCTGATCCTCTCGCTGCGTCCCAGCCTCCCTCGACGCTGCCCGCTGCCCTGGGGACTCGCAGGCACGGCCACGGCAGGAACGGGTTCCCCACTGCGGAACAGCCGATGCCCTCATAGTTTCCTGTGGTCCGGGGAAAGGAGCTGCTGAATGGATTGGAATCAAGAAATGGTGACTTCAGAAATACATGAAATTCAAAATAAGATTAGTTTGGTATTTGTATGAACTTAATTGAATTTGGCCTTTTTATTACCTTCTGCTTGGCTCTGTGTTAACTCTGCTTGGATTCTGTACGTGAATGTTGGTGTAAGAGCATTAACACGTTCGACTCTTCTGTTCTGGCTTGCCTTGTTATGAGCATCACAAGAGTGACGCCAATCGTACAATTGACTTTTGGAGGAACCTGACTGTTCAAAAGCAATTCTAAAGTTACCATTTTTAGCGAATCTGCTGTCATTAAACGTGTATTTCTTTTTAAAATGAAATTGCTTGTCCTTCTCGAAAGTAAGCACTTATTCTTGCAGTTTCAGCAAATTAACTGCGGCACAATGCAAGCTATAAGGGGACAGGTAGAGAAATGACTTTTTAAATATTGTATAATAAAGTTAGTATTAACTCCTACGGCGTTGTTATTCTTTTTTTTGCTAACAGATTTGCAATCGGCAAGAAATTATGTTTCTGGCGGTCATTTTGTTCCGAGTCCAGTGCTCCACTGATGGTGCTGCATGGTTTGCTTTTCTCAGTGCAGAAGGGCCCTGTGGGAGCGGGGCCCGGCCGGCAGGGAGGACCCGGGGTGGTTCTGGGAGCTCGAGAGGAACCATCAGCGGAGTTCAGACATAGGCACAGACGCTCTCGCTTAGCTCAGCCCCAGCCCCTGTGAAGTCCCAGCGTCACCAATAAAGCTCGAGCTCAGCACTAATTACCTGAGGTACCCGAGCTGGACTCGATACCAAAGCTCTTCTGTGAATCCAGCTTCTCCCAGCAGCATCCAGCCCCGCTTCCACCATCTTAGCTTCCAGATACTTCTCCCATAACCGAGTCCCATGAAAACTGGCTGATGGAGAATTTTAGAAAGGCCACTTCTAAATCTGAAAAGATAAAATGTTATTTAAAAAGGAAAACCGTTGCCTTTTGCTTCAGTTTGGGCAATGATTTTATTCGTGGAGTATCAAAGCAGTGGTTTGTGTTTGAGGACCTGCGTGGGTGGGGGTACTGGACATCGACTTTATCAAACACAGCCAAAAGCAAATGCTTTCTGCTTGCAGTGAAATAAACTAAAGACAGTTTTGGTTACGTTAAGTGATGTTCTGTGAAGTTGGGGGGGGTGGGTTCTGTTTAATCTTGCTTCTCCCACCTCACTATCTGCATCTCTAAGGTTCCAGAATACAGATTGCAGATACCTCTTGTTTGAAATAAAGGATCAAATGTGCCGTGATCTTTTTTTTAAAGAGGAAGAAAAAAAGAAAAACCTTCCCCCTTGATTTATTTTTTCAATGTTTTCATATATGAGCCAAGCAGTGACATGTATGGAAAATATCTTTGAATATTAAGAAAAAAACAATCTTGCTGTGTGTCAGAATATTGAACAATTAACTGTTTATATTAAAATTCTGAATAAATTATCCAAGAATAACTCTGTTCATTTTGTGTCTGCTGTCTGCGCAGCACTGAATGCTGCTTTACCACAGAGAAAGCACTAAATCCGTATCTTGGAATAAGCAATACTTTTGCTTGCAAAATGAATGGTGTTAAGAAACAGAAAATACAGATCTGCCAATTACAGGCCTGTGGTCTGAAGCCAGTTTAACTCCTCTGCCTGACGGCTTGGGCCGTCCGTGCTGGGCTCTGTCCTCACCGTGGGGTTCTCGGCAGCCTGATGCCATCAGGTAAACATTGGTAAAGGGATTCCTTCTGCCTGAAACAGCGAGGGCTGCTTCTCCGTAATCTAATTCTGTTACTTCCAGATGGACGGACCCAGGCTTCCCTCCCCGTAAGGGGACAAACTCCTGCACCGGCGGTTTTAAAAAATAAAAGCCAGAGGATCTGCTTCACCGCTGAGCTGCGGCTGAGCAGCTGTAACCGGCTTTGCACCAGGAACTGTCTCACCTTCTGTTCTGCAGCAGGCCGCTCTGGAAGTGTAAAATCTTTCTAACTTAAATCTTGTTTTGTTTCCCCAGAGGCAAGATTTCCTCCCCGATCAGCTGCGCCAACGAGGTGGGGGACTTACTGTTGCTATTTTTCTTCTCCCTGCGTTTAGCCGCTCACGTAAGCTCTCCTGCTTTCCTTCCATTCAGCAAAATGGTTCAGTGCTGCCGTTGTTCCTCGTGGCCCTGGGGCTGCCACCACCCGCGTCTGCAGGAGCTGCTGGCGATGTGGGCTCCTCACGGGGGCTGGTGGCCGGGCAGGACGGTGCAGCAATGCAGCTGGTGGAATTCATAGTTTTGGCTTAATATTTCCTTCCCCACGGCTCTGTCCAGCCACAGCATGATTTGCCCTGGCTGACAGCCTGCGCCGTAGCCCTGGCTCTTCGTGCCTCGGCCCTGGCGATGCCCGACCTGAACGCGCTACCGTGCGGTTCGGGGCTGCTCTGAACCCGCGTGGAGCTCCGCTCCTCTCCGTGCCCAACCTGCCCCTCGGGAGGACCCAGGGATATCCTTCGACACTCACGCAAGGAATTGTTACAAAAGTGAGTAGCGTGATTTTCTTTTTGCAAAAAGTGTCTCTTTTTCGGAGGGGTCGAGGTGAATCCTCGCTGCGCTCCTCGCCCCTGTCCCGGACAAGTTCCAGTAACTTCCCTCAGCCGCCTCGGCCCAGGGCTGGGATGGGCTGGGAGGGAGCTGGTGCTGCGGGCTGAACGGAAAGCGTGCGGTGCTGATGCCACCTAGTGCCTCCGAGCACGGGACTGGGCAGGCAGCCGGGGCGGCCCTGCTCTGCCCGCCGCCCCGCGCCTGTTCCGGGCACACCGAGGAGCTCAGCTGGACTCCAGCTCTTTTGTAAGCCCGTCTGGAGTTCTCCTCCTGTGAGAGTGATGAGAAACAAACTGGTATTGTAAGATGTTTTGGAGCTGCTTCTTCTGGCATAGGCTTGTTCTCTGGGGATCGTAAAATGCAAAATTAAGCAAAGCCACAAAACTTGAAATTGCTGTCACGGGAGGTTTGCTGCCTGCCGGGCTCTCTGGGGTGCTGGGGGGAGGCTGCTGAGGCTCGGCCAGCCCTCGGGCCGTCACCCCTCATCGCTCTTCCAGGCTACCTCCACGGCTCCCCTTCGGTAACCCCCAAACCATGTCGGACATGGGGCAGGAGGAGAAGATCTCGTCCTCATCTGAGCTGAGGACAACCCACCATCCCGTCAGCTGGGGCAGCTGCGTGGTATTTAGGAGCAGCCCTGATCTCTGATAGTAATCGAGCTCTTGTGGACTTCAGAGAAATTAAACCTTAATTCCTCTTTGCTCTTGTGGTTTCCTGGAGCACGGGGTAATTGCTATTCCAAGTGCTGCCAAAGCTGCAGTCTCTGAGTAATTGGAGTGTGAGCGGATCTTGTTCTGATTAGGGCTTGGCTGGGGCTGGCGTGTGCTCGGGGCGCTGGGATGAGGAGCGTGCGCTCATCAGCCCACGGGGCTCGTTGGGAAGGAGCGAATGGCCGTGCCGAAAAACCTGAGCCCAGGCTGTGCCGGGGGCTCTGTCTGCCGGACCGCACACGGCGAGGGCAGGGGGACCGCTGCCTCATCCCTCACCCCACTCGCTTTGGGAGCTGAAGTGCCCGTCTCTCACCTGCACGGGTGACTATGGCCAGCACAGGCGTTTCTGTGCTTTGTTATCGCTTCATCCCGTGTGAGACTGAGACCTGCTGGGCTTCGGGGTCTCTGTTGCTGCCCAAGGCCAACCCATGACAGCAAAGACGAAGGACGCGTTAACAGGAGTCCTGTGCGAGGCCTCGCTGCCCCTGGCAGGACGCTAACGAGCGATGGTGCAACGGGCCCACGGCGCAGCTAACATGTGCCAGACTCCCACGGCACACACAAATCGGTTTTTCTCTGAACGGAACAGGAAGCAGTTTGCGGCAATTGCTGTCCTCGCAGCCATCGCTGGTTCAGTGGCTCTCCGGGCCCCTGCACTGGGTGCTTCAGGGTCCACAGCCCCCCAGGCAATTCTGCTGGACCCTCCCAGAGCCCCGACCCCCGCGAGGGTGGGAGCGAGCGTCGGGGCAGCACCGGGGACGCCGTCGAAGGAACTGCAGCATGGGAGAGGCAGGCTTGTTTGTGCCATCGGAAAGGGGAAGTGGTGAGATGGTTGAGCCAGAGGCCCCCGTGAGCAAACCAGCCGCACGGCTGCTGCTTCCCTGATGAGTCTCCGCTTCTCGCTTTGCTCCAGCAGCTGGAGAAGCAGCCGGGGCTGTCAGGTGCAAGCGTGCACAGGGAACTCGCCAGAGAGATGCCTCCAGCCCTCAGGGTAAGTCGCGCTCTGCACGAGCTCCATCCCACGACAGCGGGGTTGTCACTCATCTTCCTCAAGGCCTTGAGAGGAAGCAGCTCGTCTTGAAGCCAAAAGTCCAAGTGCTGGGTTTTGTTCAGCCTCCCCTCTGCACGCGCGTGAAGGCAAAACGTGGCCTGGGGAGCCTCAGCCTACAAGGAGCTTCACTCTGCTGCGAGCGAAGAGGAGGTGAGGTCGGGGTTTAACCCACAGTGTGTCCCCACGGCTGCCTTTGGGGCAGTGCTGGGGTGGCTGAACGCCCTACGGGTGCTGCTCTTGGCTCCTGCTGCTGCTGTGCCACAGCCGAAGGTTTGCAAGGACACCTTGGCACTGCCTACTGCTGGGTTTGGGCTGGGCACAAGAGGGGTCCGCGCCTGGGTCTCCCGAATCCCCCTCCAAACTGCCCACTCCAGGGCTGGACACCCGTGTTATCGGTGAGATCGAAGCAGAGGGGATGTGGTTGGGCAGATGACGCTTTAGGGTTTGTGGCCAGGCGAGGGAAATGCTCTTTGCCACTGGCCTTTGCATAACACCAGCCCAGTGTGGGCTCTGTGCTGTGGAGGTGCCCTTCCCAAACTGGCTGGGCTCTGCTCAGCGAGGCCGCGAGCGTGAGCTGAACAGCGGGGAGAAGGCTTGGTCTGGCCCAGGAGCCCAGCACTGCACAGGGGTAAAGCTCGGCTTCTTCAGCCTCATCGAGGGGTTGGGAGCGAAGTTTGGAGCCAGTCTGGGCTGTGGGGCTGGTGCCAATCGGGAGCAGTGGCCTTGGAGACCTCAGGGTGGGGAGTTTGGTCTCTTGGGGCAGTTTGGAGATAGCTGAGATAGCTCCCACCCGCCTCCCTGCATGGGAGAGCTGAGAAGGGCTTGGAGAAAGGTCCTTGCCAGGGGATGGGGACTTGCTGCGAGCTGCAAGATGATGCCGATGTTGCGGACAGACAGGGTCTTGCGCCTTCCCTTGCAGAGGCTCTACCATGGCACTTGAAAATGATGCCAAAGGTGCAAATATGAAGCCTGTGGTCTTAATTCTTACCTTACGTTACGCAGGTGAAGGTTCTGCCCCTGCAGAACCGCCTTAGAGGTGATGGTTTACCAGGGTGACAGCTGATCATCACAAATGGAGCAGGGAGGTTTTGGCAGAGAGGGGAAGGGGGTTATGGTGTGTTAACAGCTTGTTCTCAGTTTCCATCTGCAAGCCTCGAGCAGCATTCAGGGGCTGCGTGTGCTCCAGGGCCACTAATCCCTGGGGCCCCACTGTAGGAAGTCACTGACCCGTCACACAGGTGGGAACGCCAGAGACCAGGAATTACTCTCTGGCTACAGCTTCCATCAGCTGATGCTTCTGACAAAACACTTGGCTTCTCCACTCCCCCCTTGGCAGCCCCTGGGCTGCAGCCTGCAGTGCTGCCTTAGACCGCGCTGAGCTCTGCCGTGCTCTCTGCTGTCGTCTCCTGCTGGGGGTTATAGCTTGCACCGGGCTCGGAGGGCTCCCAAATGTCAGACTCGCTGCTCAACCACTCCTGGCCGTCGTTCTCGAAGCGCTGGAAGAAGAGATGGTCCTTTAAGCGAGGTAATGGCCTGCGCGTGGGGAGAGCTGTCTGAGCCGTGTGTTGGGAGCTGGGCTGCTGCAGGCGGTCGGGAGAGCCTGTCCCGGACGAGGAGGTAGCAAAGAGCGTTGGGGTCCCCGGGCAGAGCTTGGTGTTGGGTGCACCCCGCTCCTCTCTGCCGGGGACACTGCATAAGCGTTGGTTAACGCTTTTCCTTCCGTTTCATCTTCTTTTCAAGGCACGTTAATGCTTTTAGGAGCTGGATAACGGGTTAAATATCAGCCTTCTGGTTTTGTAATAAATTTGTTTCGTCGCTGCCAGTGAGCTGGAGGTCCCGGTGTTTGCAGACAGCTGTCTCTGCACGGCTGCCTGGCGAAGGCTGAGCCTTGTGTCGAGAGTTTGGAGTTTGAGCAGATGCTGGGGAAAAGATTCCTCCAGTCTTTCAGAGAGGGCTGACGAGCAGAGCGCCCGTGTTCGGAGCACAGTCTGAGCCGTGGCAGTTTGTGTGGCACCGGCTGGGCTTCGCAGTGCCCGACAGCAGGGATGGCAAATGCCGGCAATGGTGTGAACTGGCCTCATTCCTGCATGCAGTGCCGGGACTTGGAAAGAGGGAAGGGAGAGCCCGGGGAAGCGGGACGTTTGCAGTGCCAGAGGAGCTGGACACTGCTGTCCTTGCCTGCAAACACTGCCTTCAGGCCGATGCTTTTGGGTACATTTATCTGTGGCATTAGAGCTCTTGATGCTTTTTCTCCCTCATTATTCCCCACCCCCTAGTTCTCTTCCGATGTGGATGTGCAGGAGACCAAGATCCAAACTGAACGGTCAAAGGGAGGTTAATTCAGAGCAGGAGGCAGGGTCACGCAGGCTCTGATCTGCGGTGAGCCCCGAGCAGCTCCCCCGAGCCCTGGCCAGGACACCCCACCCCAGCCTTACCAGTGCTGTGCCTGCTGGGGCAGTTATGGGCTCACTGGGAAGGCTCAGGTGGGCTAATTTCTATAATAAATAAATCAGCCTTGCAGTGCTTGCAAGCACTGACTGCTTTGGAGAGCGTCTCGGCAGAGCCCTCTCCCCCCAGCATGGGCTCGCAGAGCAGTTTGTCCTGCTGGGGCTTCTGCTGTGGGCACAAAACATTGGGGTCTTGCTCAGCTCCTCTCCTGGCACTGGCTTTCTGCACCATGGCACTCGCCGGTCCGCGTGGGACCTTCCCTCGGTGCCGGCAGAGCTGGGGAGGAAGCGTCGCTGCCTGGGCCGGGCAGGTCCCTGCACACGAGGAAGCTGCACGGTGATTCTTGTGACTCGGAGAGTATCAGCGGGGCTGCAAATCCCTCCTAGCCCTGCGGAGACCCTTCAGCTGAGAGTAAGCCGAGGACTCCGCTGGCTCCCCACTCCCCTGGCCCTTCATGCCCAAAACCCAGGCCCCAAGCACAGTGATAAGACAGCAGCTCGCTGTACAGTATGTTACAGTGTTGGACAGCTTATCTTCTCCCCTCCTCCAGCCCGGGCCGCATGAGCCAATCCCCAGCGCTGCCAACGGCCGACGATGTGGGGCCCAGGCCAGGCGAAGGACTGCACTTCGTCCCATTTTGGCACAGCGAGTTTAGCACTTGCTTTACAGAGGTTTCACCCTATAGCTCTGGACACCCTGCGGGGCGGTATGTGAAGGGCAGCTGGTGCGGGGCCAGGAGGAGACTGAATAATTTTTGTTTCTTGTCTGTGATGCTCTCCGTGGTTTCCCAACAGTCTCGACCCCTGATTGCTGGGAAATGCTCAGATGCTCTGGTCTTTCCTTCCTCCTGGGATTGTTTCATGTAGCAGAACTGACCAGTGCCTTCGTCCCGCCGCGTTTGGTGTGGCTTTTCCCCAGTGGGAGTGCAGAGTGTTTGATGCTCGGAGGATGTGACCGGCGTGGCGAGAGCTCACATCCATGTTTCCTCTGATGTTTCCCCTGCCAGCGCCAGCCTGGCTGCGGGGTCGCTCAGGGACCTGCAGCATCCTGCGCCGAGCAGCGGAGCAGGCAGGTGAGGACGGGCCACTGCAGGCAGAGCTTGTTCCAGCGCTGGCTGCTCTGCCGCCGTCTCCCGCTGCGACACTTGCAGGTGCGTCTCCAGTGACCGCCCGTCCGAGGGAAATCAGCAGAGGCAGTTGCAGGAGGGAGGTTTCGACTGTAGGTCTGAAATGGAAATATTTAAATCTTTGTCGGGCTCCCAGTGGCCTTGCACGCAGTTAGAGCAGCATGGAGTTTTCTTCCTTGAGACAAACCAGCTCAGCTGGCTGATCCCGCTGTCCCCACGGCATCAAAACCCCCGAGACTGTCCCAGACCGTACATGCAGTGGATGCCTGTCATTGCTTCCTTCCTCCCCACGCAGGAGCCCAGAGTCATCGTGTTTCACCTGCCGGGAAGCTCTGGCAAAGCGCGGCAGAGCCCTGCTCGTGTGCAGGGACCTGCCCGGCCCAGGCAGCGACGCTTCCTCCCCAGCTCTGCCCTGGGAATTCCTCTGATGAGGCTGCTCCCGCAGCAATAACCTTTTATGGTTCCCAGCCAGAGGTGAATTAAGCAACTGCAATACCAAATCTGCTTAATGTTCCCCTAAAGCAAACCGTGTATGTTCTTGAAAGTGTCATTTTGTTATCCCACCTCCAGCTTCAGCTGAGGAAAGGTGAACGCTGCTGTCTGCCAGTGCCCGGGGAGCTGGGATGTCCTGTCCCCTTACCACCACGCCGCAGCCGGACGGAGCATGGGTCCTTCCAAACAGCCTCGAGCGCAGAGTCCAGGAGGCTCGAGAGGCTCCAGAGTTTGCCTTACTTGCTGATGTATGGGTGACCAACTCAGCTGTGGATATAGGGATGTTCACAGCCCCTCAGGCCTGCCTGCCTCCTCTGCATGCTCCACGCTGGCCTTTCCTTGCTCATCGTGCCAGAACCTGATGCGTGAAAGCATTTTTCCCCCGTGAGCCCCTCCAGCAGCCCCCCTTGCCCAAGCGTCCACACAGCTCAGCTCTATACATGGTGCCAGCCCAGCATCAACCGACTGAGGCGTTAGGAGCCCTGAATTGTCATGTCTGGTGCTCGCACATTGCCTAAAATGGTCTCCCCATTGCTGTAGCCCCGTGCACGCCGCGTGCTGCTGCCTAACGGCCACTGCCGCCGAGTTCACCGGAGGCTGGCTGCAAAACTGATTTATTGTGTGTTGAACAGGAGTGTCTGAAGTCTCCGAGGAGGATATAAGTCGTTTGGTGGGCCTGGAGGGGGTCTGTTGTCTGCAGCCTATGGCTTGGCCAAATCCTGAGCTGTGCATGGCACAGGCAGAGCACAGGGAATATTTTCCAGGCCTCCAAGGAGCTGACTCTGTTCCAGGGATCCACTTCAGAGCTGCAGCCTGGAGCCTGGTGCAGGCCCAGCATAGCCTTGGCAGGACGGCCGGACCCTGCTTGGGAGGACAAAACCTCTTTGTTTTAGCTGAACCTGTGGGCCAGGGCTCTGGCCTCTGTCGGGCCACAGCGCTTGTCAGCTCCTGCAGCCACATCCCCGCCGCCTCTCGGGCCTTTGCTGCTTTCCCTGGGGCGAGTTCGCTGCTGCAAGGGATGGTGAGGGCAAGGGAATCTCCTCTTTCTTCCTTCCTTTGACTTGTATGAGGGGAAGCACCATTTGTCCTCGTCCCCCGGGCCACTTCCCACCACCTGGTTGCTCCCCTTGGGTCCATTTTACCTTAGCCTCCATGCCAGCCTGTTTTGAGGGTTCAGTGGCTTTTACTGCCCGCTGGCATCTTTGGCTGCTCAGTTTCCTACAAGCTCATGCCAAAACCTGCACTGGTTCAAATGTGTACCCACTTCAAAACGCTGATTTTCGATTGCAAGCTGAATAGAGGCAACGCAGGTGCATCTGAGGAAAGCAAAAGGTGATGCGCAACAGCTCACGAAGCCTCTGCCAGCTTTACAGATAGAGCATTGTAGATGTGGCTCAAGGACATCCTGGGCAGGAATTTGTCTGTTAATTAAAAATGTCTTGTGAAGTAAATTCTACAGCCTTGCTAGAAAGCCTGTTTCAAATTTTCCCTGCTCTTACAGTTAGAAAACCCTTAATTAAAACAGTGCCTTCAGAGAGTGATTTCTTTCTACATTATTTGTAGACCCTCACTTGAAATTACCGCACACATTTAAACACACCAAACGCTCCTTAAAACAGAAAATCTGGCATCTGCAGCGTGCAGCAGGATCCAAGGAACAAACCTTCAAACTCTCCCTCACGTTTGCTGCCTTTTTCTAGTGGGCACCACGCAATTTCTGGCTGCGTTGCATAGCATTAAAACCCACAGCAGGACGCAAGGTTTCCAAGAGTGTGTTTTTTAACGATATCTTCCTCACATTAATTTTTTTGTACTTGGCGTTCCTGGAGTATGATGGGTTTCTAGCAGTTTCTTGCCCTTTTTTCCCATCGGATAGATATGGCCGCTTACAGTCTCTTGCTATTGTTCTCTGCATCTTCAGAGATCCACCACGGTGCTTCGGCCAACAGCCTGGCTTTTTTCCATTCGCCTCAGCTGTATGTATCTCAAAGGAATAGAAGGCCTCCGTGAGTCATGCGATGGTTTAGAGATCGTGGCTAATGTTTACAGCGTGTCTCGTTACATAGGAATGTGCTTCAGTCAGCTGGACGATCTATTGTACCATGAAACAGGTCCAGACCTTAGTTTTGTTTCTCAATGAGTTATCAGATGGTGTACACACACTCAGGTTCACACTCGCCTAGCACTCCTGCGTGGGGAAAATCCACGAGTGAGCCGGCACCAGGAGAATTATGTGATCCCGCTATTGCTCTGCATGTTCAGTGTTGTCTGGAGTCACTAGTGTGCCTCCAATTTAGCCTCCCAGTGGCATCCTTTATTCCTTACAGATGAAAATAAAATCACTGTCGGTGTTTTTATTCATAGATTTCTGCTTTAAAGGTCCATAATGTCAATATCAGCCATCAAAATGTGCTTAACTCTTCTGGTTTACTGTGGAAACAGCCTCTGCAGCACAGGACATCCTACGAGTGTCTGGCTGGGATGGTGCAAGCCTGGTCTTTGCTCTTGCATGTGCCATGGCTTGAGGGATGAAGTTCCTGTTCTTAGGGGACCCCTACACCAGGTTCCCACAGAATCAAGGCTGCCAAGGTCCTGAGATTGCCTGGCAGCGCCTGTCTTCAAGGGGCGAGGGAGCAGAGGGCCACGCGGAGCATTGCAGTGCTGCCTAACGTCACCTCTCTGTGCGTGGCTCATTTTACATCCCTCCTGGCCATCTGCTCACACGCTGTGACCTTCTCTGTCTTGCAGGGTCCGACTGCAAGCCATGCTTACAGGAATTCACTGACCACAGCACCCCTGCTTTGGAGCATCACAACCCCAAAAGCTTCCTCCCATCCCTGACTGCTGAGGATGACACCTTCTGCACCGGCATGGCTGAAGAAAAGGCAAGTGTCCTCTTTCCTTCCGCTACAAACGTGAGAGGCAGGAGCCAGGGTCAGCAAACTGGGTGGTCAGCACCATATTCAGAGGGGCTGTGGTGGAATGAGGATGGGGGAGAGGGGTACTGATCCAGACTATCAAGGAATACAAGGTTATATTGCTTCTGCTGCTGGGAAAAACCATACCTCTGTGCTTTGTATTGGCGTTAGGGGAAATAAGGCACAGAGGGACTGGAGGAAGCCGAGCTGCTGGGGCTGGGGTCTGGCTGCAAGGTGCAGTAGGAGCGTGCCACTATGAGAAAGTCTGGTTTGAGAAGCCCAGCTGCAGGCCTGGCCCTGCTAGCTGCAGGTGGGCTGGTTGCCATGAGAAAGGAAAGAAAAGCAGCCCCAGCTCTGCACGGGAGGTGCCCCCTTTGCAGGATGCGTGCAAGGCTCTCAGCCGGGATTTGTGCGCTCAGGCTAAGCTGTCGCTTTTGCATCAGGACTCATCTTCCACAGAGCTGGATGTCCCAGCAGCGGACCTGCACAGCAGCATGGAGGATCTCCTCTCAGACTCTGCTCTCCATGGCACGGAGTATTACAGAGATCTGGGACTCCTGAGCCCGCCAGTGGCCAAAACAGCACCAGAGATGGCAGCGCAGCCAGAACAGGCAACCCAGGCCGTGTCTGCCATTCGCTTATTGGAAGAGAGACCAGGGGCTGTGAGCAAAATGTCTGTGGATGTTGCTTTCTCCAATCCCATTTCCTGCTCGGTGCGTTACGGCGAGGACGACTGCCACTTTCTGAACAAAGGTGCAGCAGTGGCGGAAGATGGTACCAGCTGTTCTGAGTGTCCTGCAGAGGCAGACAAAGAGCTGGACCTGCAGGAGGCCACGGAGTCCTTCCCCACGCTGGTGAGATCTATGTCTACCTCTCGGAGGCACAGCTGGGAGAGCCCTTTATCACCCGTGGACTGCAAGCGCAGGTAAAGCAGGACCGTGAGCAACATTTGATATATACGGTACAATGATGCTGCGTGAGGCTGGAGCGATCACACTGTCCTGAGCTCCAGCTGCTGCTGGGTGGTCTCCCTCCCTTGTCAGCATCTGCCAAAGCAGCTGGACGCCTACTGCTCATGTTGGGTGGGATGTGGAGGAACAGATGCTAGGGCAGCAAGAGGCTTTAGTATCTCCTTGGCAGGAGGAAGACCCTCTTCTCCCGGTCTTAGGGCTGGGAAGAGGATCTCTCATCTGGGGAGAGCTCATTTCTCTCTGGAGGGAACGTTGAACAGAATCAGCTGCCCTAATGACCTCCATCCTCTAGCTCAAAGGGAACTTTGCCCACCCCGGAGGGATTAAGAGAACTCTGTCAAATCCTTTTTCTTCTTGTCTGTGAGTCAGCTTGGTGGGGCCTGTGCCTGCAGTCGCCGCATCATCCTCCAGCCCTTTGTCCTCCACGTGGCTGCAGAGGAGAGTGTATTTTGTGGCATGATGCTGAGCTCTGGCTGGGAGCCGTGCTGTGCTCCTGCCACACGAGTGCCTTGGGCTCCAGGTTCCTAGATGCATGCTATCCCTGCTGACAAATGTATTGATCTCCCGGATGACTGGGAGTTAGGTGCAAGCCAGCAAGGACTATTTTTATCTCTCCTCCTTATAAGGTACCCTAAAATTATCTCAGTCTGAAATCTTGGCAGTTCTTTATCAAGCTCAGACTTTGGTTCTCAGCCCTATTGTCGTTCCATGTGCCGTGGATCATTCACAGTTTATGCTGTGTTACAGGCACACGAGCAACGGCGGCACAGAGCGGCTGTCAGCGTCGGGGACTTGTTCGGTCCCCTCGCTGGGTGATTAAGCATGTGTGAGCGCGGGGCCAGGGAAGGGGAGTAAGCCCCACTGTCCCCTAAGCAAATGCTTCCTGAAGCCAGTCTCTGGCAGCAGGAATGAAGTGACAGTGATCTGCCGACAGAACCCATGCAGAGAGTAAGATTTTCCACTGAGCCCTATCCATCATTTTGCTCCTATGTTGCTGACACTGCAACAGCACTTGGTGTTCAGGAAACCGTGGGGCACTGGGGCAGCTGGTCCACTCCTCATTTCCCAGAAGAGGATTTCTTTTTCCTTCCTCGAAGCTGGGCCCCGGTGGAAGCAGGATTTGTGACATGATGCCACAGTGATGATTCACTAAATGACGACATCCGCCATTTCCAAATGCCCAGAGGGACTTTCCTGGCAATGCAGCTAACAGGGCAGCAGCTCACATGCAGGCGAGGCAGGCTGCTGTCTGGGTGGCTGCTCAGTCTCAGGGGTTGCTAAGAGATCAGCGAGAGCCATCCGGCACTCAACATCCCGGGTGACCAAGGAGCTCATGGACTCACTGATGGCAGCCAGAGAAGCTGTTTTTAACAGCCTGGGGACTTGGTGTCCAGGCTGACGCTTCCTGGCATTCCCTTGTCAATGTGCTTGCTGTGGTGACCCTCCTTGTTCCAGTAGCACGAGCTCTTTAGGACTGTCCACCCAAGGCTTAGGACATTGCAGGGGCTGTGCCATGCCTGGCACAATGAGACGGGCCTGCTAAACTGGCTGGTTCTTCTTCCTCGAATTAGGTTCAGCCTGGATGCCACAGAGATGGGCAGCGACCCAGAGCAGGAAGATGTGGAGAAGGGGAGCCGGTCCTGCCCGCAGCCTCACGTGTGCCTTCAGCTGCCCACAGCAGAACTGGAAACCTGGAGCAGCGGTGGGGGTGGCACGGTGATCAAAGTGGAGATAGAGCCGTTGTGCCCGAAGCTGATGGTCAGCCCTGGCTTGGAGGAGGGGGTGAGTGTGCGCAGGCTGCGTGCGTATGGGCAGCAGGGCGAGCCGGGGGTGCAGAAGGCGACAGACGCAGGTGCCAGCTGCAGGCTGGACTCCTTCGATGCCAGTGTTGAACCAGGGATGCCAGGAGGTCTGCGGGAATCTCAGCAAGGATGGGCTTTCTCTGCTCTGGGACGAACTGCCCCTTCTTGCAGGATAAGGGCCCTGGGAGCTGGCTGACGCACAGCCCTCTTTTCCCATATATCTAGTTGGAGTTTCCCTTGCTGCAACCCGTGCCTGTTGCCTCTTGCCCTGTCACTGTGCACCTCTAAGAAGAGTCTGGTTCCATCTTTTCTATAATCCCCTGCTAGGTAGTTGAAGACAGCAGTGTGACCCCCCCATCTTCACACTGCTTTCCTCTGGGGAAGTTCTTTGGATTCAATTAATATTAAAAGGACAATTGTATCACAGTGCTACATGTCCGAAAAAAGTGAGACGTGCCTAAGAAGGCTGCAGCCAAGTGTCGCTTGCTTCAGCCTCCCTGAAGCCAACAAACAGGCCCTACAGTGCCCTGTCATCATAACCCTGACAACACGAGAGGGAAGGGGTGAGGAGTCAGCCTGTTCCCAGTGATATCTTGGGTCTTGGTCTAATCCTGCGCTCTGATGTACCACAGGTATCAAACCACACAGCAAGGGAATCTGCCCTGGGGCTCCCAGGGTGGGCACGCAGGGTAGGAGGCTGTGGGAAGGCAGCGATGATCACCGGCACTTAAGTCAAGATTCCCTGCCTTGCACCTTGCCAGCCATGCTGTGTCCGATGGAGGCTCCCTTGGTGCACAAAGGACCAAAGATGTCCATGACTTTTTACTTCTCCAGGAATGTGGCAGCAACGGGAAGAGACAGAGGTCAAAGTCTGTCCCATCAGCCTGCGAGATGGTTGCCTCCCCTCAGATACCTTGCAGTTTTGACACTTCTCTTCCAGCTGTGGAAGGTTGGTATAAACTATATATGTGGCATTAAATGAGTTCAAGGTGTCTGTGATTAAGAAAATTAAAAACTGGACATGTAGCCTCTGCAAGCCTAGACATCCCCTGCCCTCCCCTTCTACATGGTCCCAGGAGGTCCTGAAATAAAAAGTCAAGCTGACTTTGAGTCTGATCGTGGCTAACAGTGTAGCCTAAGCACAGGCATGCCCGTCCCCAGCGACACATTGCCATGCAACCTCTCTGTGGCTGGTGCGTTGATCGCTCCCCACTCACACAAGGCGAAGATGGTATCCTGGGGACAAAAGGCACTGCTTCATCTGCCTGGGTTTAAATGTGCCCTTTCTCCTGTACCCCAAAGAATGGGGCAAACGTGGTCTGTGTGCAGGCCCCTTCTGACAGCAGTGCCCTTAACTGACCCACCGTGCACAGCTGGCAGGGGAGCAGGCTTTGGGACAAGGCTGTCAGGTTCTGGTTTCTGCACTGAAAGCCGAAGAGCCTCAGAAAAACAGAGGCACCCTAGCTCCTGTTAACTTAATTTTGGCCTTCTCTGTGCTGCTGGAATCCATTAACCTTTCCCACCTGCCAGGACTGCCCCGGGGCAAAACGTAGAGGCTTGTTAAGAGCACAGCCTGGGAAGTGGAGGGGAAGCTGGCTGTCATGGGGAGGGTCTCTGGGGTGGTATCAGCTCCTACCCTCTAGCTGCAAGCAGGATCCTCAGAATTTAATGCAATACAGACTGGAGAAGGGAGGGGTAACA
This sequence comes from Balaeniceps rex, assembly GCA_013401315.1. NCBI lineage: Eukaryota > Metazoa > Chordata > Aves > Pelecaniformes > Balaenicipitidae > Balaeniceps > Balaeniceps rex. Next base: position 92,007 of record VYZW01051367.1, read on the forward strand.
CAGAAAAGTGATGTAGCCTTCCCCTCCCTCACAGAAATGCAGTGCAGCCTTTTCCTCCCTAACTGCTCCCAGCACTTCTCCCTCCCCATTAAAGGCAGAGTGGGAGCCCTGCAAGATTAACGGGGTCCAATCGCATAGTTTGCAACATGGTGCTCTGCAAAGGCAAACCAGGATCCCTGCTGAGAGTGTTTTGTGTTCCAGGTATTGAACCCCCTGCTCTGGAGAGGCTGGAGAAGGACCACGTGTCCCCAGACCACGTGTAGGTATTGCCAGTCCTGGCTGTTTTGAGATGGCTGAGATTCTTGAGTATATCTGAGCTACTGGAGATGCAGTAGCAAAGGAGATCCCACTCCATGCTGGGGCACAGCTCAGCAGTTGGTTGTAAACCAGCGCCTGATGCTCTGTGGGGTGCAGAATGTCTTTGCAAGGACCTTTTCTAATCTCTCGTTTTTCTTTTGCCCCATCCCTGGTAGGCTAATTGTCCAGCAGGTACTTCAGGAGCTGAAACAATATCATGGGTAAGTGTGAGGGATGTGGGTGGGGAGGTCATGGGTCTGCCTAGGATCCATGTGGCAAATTACACTTGGTCCCCTGAGGGACAAATCCCCAGGGTACAAGAATCACTGTATTCCAGTGAAACTAGGGTAGAATTGCAAGGAGAAGTGCATTTCACGTGCCTTTTCTGTAACTAAACAAGTTCCTGCCCCATCTCCAAAGACGAGCCTTTCCACTGAGCCAAAAGTTCTGCTCTTGTATTCTTTGCTGTGTATCTGACATCTTCTCCCTGTACAGGGCAAAGCAGAGAGCTTGTGTGCAAGAAGGCAGCGATTCTTCCCAGCAGAACCTCACCTGGTTCGAGTTCCTGTCTAACGAGTAAGTAAGACAGATGGTAACCCACACACGTCGTGTTCCCAGGGCAGACTGATTTCGAGCCCCGCTCCATCTAAGCTCTACTGCCCTGCTAATACTGTGTGCAGGACACTGGTATCTGCAGTGGTTCAGCCAGGATTGGGGCCTCGTTGTGCATGGCACTGAACAAAACCAGAGAGACAGCCAGAACTCGCACAAACATTTTGACAGTTCAGCTCCTTATTTGCAAGTATCCCATTAATAAAAGACATGACTGATGCCAAACCAGATCCTCCAGGAGATGGAAAGCTCAGAGATGGGGTCCTAAAGTAATGCTTCAGATGAACTTCATCGGTGATCTCCCTGAACTTAAGATGTTTTGGGTCTTGTTTCAGAAATGAAGACAGTGGAAAGAGCGATAAAGCAGAGAAAGGCACAAAGGTGATGCGACGTCTGAGTTCCCTGCGGAGCCGAGTCACCGGCTCCTGGCAGAAGGATAAGGTGAGGGAGAGATGCTGAATTTGTGGAAGGGATTGTTGAATTCTTCAGGTAGAAAAGGGCATCTGACCCCAGGGACCAGTTAGTTGGGTTGTTTTTGGATGGGTGAGGCCTCTATATTGGTCAGCAGATGCACCGTGACCCCTAACATAATGCACTGGACAGAGTGATCCCTGACTTTCCGCCCACCTTGCTCCAGGGCATGTTCTGGCTGCTCTCGTGCTGTCTTAGCATGAGTTGTGCAGACCAGGAGAGAGTGCTCTGGCTGGGTGACTGCCTGCATCACCCGCTGTGGCAAGGAGGAGAGCCTGCAGAGGCACAGACACGTGCTGCAGTGCTGTGTCCTGCCCTTCATCACGCGTGATCCTCACCTGGAGGGACTGGCCGGAGCCTCAGGAAGTCATTTGGGAAAAGCACTACCATCCCAAAGGTTCGGGCACAAGGGTGCCCACTGAACTTGCTGCACATCAGCTGTCTGCATGCTTGTTTTTACTGGGGGATAAGGAATGCGTGGGCAGTGCGAGGCCTGTAACGGAGCTGTGTTTTTCTCTCCTTCCAGGGTAAGAACAAAGAGCAGCCAAAAGAGAGAGAGAAGGAGAAAGAGACAAAGGAGCCAAAAGAGAGGTGGAAAGAGATCAATAGGCACCAGCTTGTGCCGGGGGTTTTCTCCAGTTGCACCAGCTGCTCACTGTGTGCCAAACCTCTTGTGAATAAAAGTGGTCTGCAGTGCCTGAGTGAGTATGGCTGTCACTGGCTGGCCCTGGCCCAGCCTGGCTGTAACGCGCTCCCCCGGCCTCCCCTCTGGCCCAGCCAGCCATTCCTCTGCTTAAATCAGCCTCATGGATTGCTTCGCTCTTCTGCCTGGCTTGACTGGACCCCACCACCCTGCTTGGCCTGGCTTGGTTGTTTCTCCAGATAGTCTAAATGATCTCTAAATCCTGCCTGGCAATAGTTTATCCTCATTTTCTTTGGCCGCTTGACCATTTCCTGCCCCTTTCCCCCAAGGAAGGTTCTAGGTCAACTTTTCCTTTAATAATTTTTTTTTGCAAAACTCTGCTTTGCCCAAGCAAATATCCATGCTGCCTGAGTGAAGCTGGATCTTTTAGGCTGTTTTTCGCAGATGCAGTGATGTCTCAGCTCAGCATCTGCCCTATGAACGGGCACAGGGATTTCTAGAGCATCCAAAACTTTATTAACTAACACAACAGTCAAATGGTGCCTCCCAGAGCCCGCACGGGTGTGCTTGTTGCTTTTCGGATGTAAGTAGTGCACAGGAATGGCAGCTGCTCCTTTGCATGGGACTCTGCCCTCCCACTGCATTCACTGTGGCATTGCTGCATGGCTTTGGCTGACGGACAAACCCTGTCCCTCCTCTTTGGGGCAGGTACTCAGGGCACTGAAGAACATTTTAATTCCCAAGGGATTGTCTGTGGGCAGAAAAAATCTTCTGGAAATGAGAGGATTGTTGTCTTTCTCTACCTTGTATCCTCAAGCAATGCTCGCTCTCCAGTAAGGGTCTCTCAGAGGCCCTTAAGGTCAGTAAAACCTTCCTGGGGCATAACCGAACTGGCTGCCCTTGGACATGTGCTGTGAGAAGCGTATTCTCCCTTCAGGGCAGCTGGAGGGAAATGGAAAAGGACCCCAGGCCCAGCGGTTAGTGAATATTTTTCAGGTGTCACAGCAAAAAGTAGGAAGCGGGGAGCTGAATAAGAGCAAGTGCTTTGTGGTTTAGAGAGAAACCAAATATTACGAGAGGAGGCAGAGTTCTGCCTTGTCATTCCTGTCTGAGGAACGTCCTAGCAGAGGCTCTGTTTGCAGTCCTGCATGCTGCTTTACAAAAAAACATCTGAACGCAAGAGGATACAGACAGTCCTTGACCCCCAGAGCACCAAGAGCTTGGAGCCATGCTCTATACGGTCTTGGGAACTCTGAGGTCATTGCCGGTGTAAGTGATTCTTTTCTGGACAACTGCTTTGGAGATCTGTGATCTGGAGTGCAAGGGCTTGGAGCTAGCTGTTGAAATGGGTGTATGGCTCGGCATATCGTTTTCCATCATGTATGTGCGGGGTTTGGACATAAGTTATAGTAACTTTTACCCTGTTTCTCAGCCCTTCTGTACAGAATCTGTGTTCTTGAGTCTTGCTAACATTCAGGAGAAAAACTCCAAGGTGGCTGAGGGTCTGGCATGTGTTCAGGACTCTGTGACATCTCCTTTGGCTTTCGGGGCTGCTCAGGGATAGGCTGCCCAGGCTAACATGGGCGGCAGGGCAGAACTCATTTTGCTGTGTTCCCTTTGCGGTGGCTTGAACTGAGGCTGAACAATTGGGCAGGGTTCTCAGATGTTGATTAAAATTAATGGCCTATGTGTGGTCAGCTCTGGGTTGGGACTTGCTGTGTGACAGCTGTTAGCCTGGGAGTGCCTATATTTGGATTATGCTGGGCTGAAACCTTTGCAAGCTGCTTCTGGATGGCAGAGTCAATAGTTGATATCGCTGGCTCCCGTTACTGCAGCTAGGAGTAGCGCGTGGTCTCCTGACAAGTCACTGATAGGGCTCTTGAAAATCAAGCTTCAGGGCCACCGTGCAGCCAGAGCGGCATGCCTACTTCTCAGAAGTGAGAGCTGCTCTGTCAGGGCTCAGTCTGAGCTGTAGTTGCTGCCAGGATCTGAGGATATTTGGCTGCTCCTCTTGTTTTCTCATAATGAACTTGCACTTCACCATCTATACGCTTTGGCCCTCGGCCAGCTCTCGGTCCATCGCATGGTCAGGTGGGGTTGTTTGTGTTATCGCCATGGTATTTTTATCTGCAGCACCACCGGGTGGTAGAAAACAAAACAGGCTCATCGAAAGAAAAGACAAGAAAAGATGGTGGTTAAAGAAAGGGATGAGCTGAAGCCAGGGGTGGAAAGATGGGGAAATGATTAGGAAGTCTGAGGTCTTTTCACTGTCCTGTGGACATAAGAAGTCCAGTGGCTACCATGACTGTGATGAAATAGAGGAGTGAGAGCTCTTCTTATTAGAGAAAGTAACAGCAGGCGGAATTCTGCTTTTAATTCAGAACAAGGAATCATCGTTCTGCTAGAAACATGTGCGTGAGCTGTGAAGAAGGTAGGCAGCCTGGGTGGCCCTGTACATGGTAACTCGTTTCCCTCTCCCACCCGATTCCTCCCATCTATCCTGACACCATGCAGTACAAAGTCTCCCAGGGAAGGAGGGAAGGAGGCTGTGGTGTGTGTCAAGAGGAGAGATGAAGGAGAGTTTCTGCAGCTCCAGTTTCAGCGTCTCACAGATGTGATGTTAGGAGTCTGGCAGGGATGAAAAACAAAGAGGAATGTTTGCAGTCACTGGGATCTCAACAACAGTGGCTACCCAAACATCGCTGTTACATAAACTTTGAGCTGTGAGTCTCTAGGTTTATTGTTCACCTGGAAATGGAGAAAGCTCCTTTTGAGCCTTTGCTGTCAAGGGTGGAGAAGGTTCTGTGCCTAAATTAATCCTGTCTTATAAACATGCTTCTAGAGTTTATGCAACAAGAGTTAGATGAGTCCCAGGAAAGCCCTGACAGGAGGAGAGCTCTCCAAGCAGGCTGTGCCATGGAGGCGAGCCAAGGATATGCCATGGAATATGGATGGCAGGAGGATTGCTTCCCTGCTAGCGACTTGAGCTTGAGCACTGGGGTAGAGGTGGGTCTCCTACATCTTCTTTAGTTGAGAGTTACACCTCTGTTACTTTATGGGAAAGCTAGAGCCCTAGACCCCGTAGGGAAGTCAGATCAACCATCCTCTTCAAAAGGAAACCTGTAGCTGCCACCAAAGCGTTCGGTACGCTTCAGACAAATTCCTCTTCTTTAAGAGAAGGTGCTCAGTTTAATGAATCTTCCCGATTCATTATCATAATACAGGCTGTGCTGGACACCAGACTGTCCACCTGTCCTAGCCTGACCCTTGCTGGCCGCTTCGGTGTACAGGCTGACTTATGAGAAATTGCTGTAACAACTAGTCTGCGGGACTTATTTAAGGCATGTTGTGAACGAAGTTTGGAGAGCTGTTTCCTTTCTCACAACGGTTCTGCAGGTAAACGGAGGAGGACATGGGTCTCTGCAGTTTGTCAGGCAAATGTCCTCCACCCCTGCTTTTTTATCAGTAAGGAGGAGAGGCCAGAATGGCTCTTGGTTTGGACTTGAAATTCAGTGTGTGAAATTCACCTCTTGCTTGGCAGTTGTTCCTGCATGTTTTTGTTTTTAGGATTCCCAGTGCAGCACCAATAAGCGAATACGGGAAGGACAGTTTTGGCTTACAATAAGGAGGAGTTACTTGATTTTCTATCCTGAAATTTCTGCTCATAGCCCACACAGAGTCCTGAGAAATCTGAAAAGCAGCAGGCAACCCGAAACTCTGCATTTCTTCAGAGAGACACAGCTGCCAAAAAGCTTCTATTTTGGGGGAAAAAGGAGGTTTGGCTGCTGTAACGTGATGACAGTGATAAATGGACTGGGAGTCCCACTCGGAATAAATGATTACTGACAGGAGTCCAAATAAAACAGGCGAAACCAGAGCGACTGCGATAGGCTGTGGGTTAATGCGGTTATAAGCCAATGAAGCAGGATCTAAAGCAAATGTGAAAGTGGTCTGCAGCGCTGGTTTCAGAGGGAACAATGACTGAGCTCTGAGTCTGCTGACACAGAGCTGGCTCTGCTGAGCTCTGGAGGTTTTAGAAAAGGAAGCTGACGAATATACTATTCTCAGTGCTTCTCCTTTTCTGCTTTTCACTTTCTTTTCATATCTGGGCACTATTGCCTTCATCTGGAACACCTCCAAGGCGCTGCTCCATGCATTGCCTGATAAAACCTCAGGTTCTTGTACACTTGGCCTGACAAACACATAAGGCTGCATGACAGTAATCTACCTGCAACTCATTCAATAAGAAATCTTTTGTTGTGATAGAATTACAGAGGATTAGAAAATCGGTGCTATTCTCTTTGTTGCAATCCAAACCTTAGCTCTAAGCTACGGAGTCTTTCAGCTGGTTGCTGTGCCAGATTTTGCACTGATTTTGTGGAGATGCCCTGAGGCCAGCCGCGCAAAAGCACAGCACGTTCTCTCCGTGACAGCTGTAGTTGGGCAATCTGCAATGTTTTACTTCAATATTATAGCGAAGCACAAAGTTTGAAGCGTCTAAGGATTAATCTGTCACAAAGTGACGGCCAGCTGTTTACCCCCAAACCGCTTTATTTAATGATTATTTCTCTGTAGTGCTGAGAGGCCCCGATAACAACTGGGATCTTATTGTACTTAGTCCTGTACAGAAGCAGCACAAAAGGGAACATTTCTGAAAAGCTTGCAACTATCAGATGAAGAGAAAAAATAAATCCGATTAAACAGGTCGCAGTGTGGAAACGAGAGACAATATTGGTCCCGTGGTGTTCTAGGATTTCAGCACATTTCCAGCCCAAACGATGGCAGGCTGTTTCAAAGCAGCGTGGGAAAGATGTAGGGCGAATTTTGTGAGGGAAGTTTGTTTTGTAATCGTGTGCGTTGCATTTTCAAGCTTGACAGGCAACTTGGATGTGCGTGATTTAAAATATGACAAACTTGTGATGGAGATCAGTATCGTAAATCCTCAGAGTGAATCACAGATCAGGAGGTAAGGTTAGGTCATGAGTTCTTCTAAGTTTTCGTCCCCGAAGAGAGCACTTCAGCGGCCTGGTGCTATACTAGGTCAAACCTTTCTGGTGTCAGGGAAAAGGTGCTTTTTCCAGTAAGCAATTTAGTTATACACGTCAGGACATGAACATGCTGATAGTGAAGATAATTCCTCTTTGCTTTCGCTGTTTGCCTGCACAGGGGTCACTTGCAAAGGCCCGGGGAAGCACTCGCAGTCCCAGGGCGGATAAGGAAGCCAGCGCCGGGCGCTCCAGCCTCGCCTTGGCAGGAGTGGCCGTAAACACTTCGGCAGGTTTTGAATGGCAAATCCCACCAGGCTTTTAATAACGAATTATGTATTTAGAGTAAGACCCGGGTGCTGCGCAAACACATTAACTACCACGTTAAAGCTGTCACTGGGGATGCTACATCCCATCCGTTAAAGGGCCTGTTTAGTCTTTGCTCCCGCCGCAGCCAGGCGCTGATGGAAGGCAGGTCTCCTGGGGATCCCCCGCGGTGCGGGATATTTACAGCCGCCGGCTGGGGTAGGGGAAAGGCCGGAGGCGCTCTCAGGCCCGGGGCGGGCGGCCTGGGACCCTCCTCAGGGAGAGGCCTGGTGGCTTTCGACTCCGACCGCCTCCCCCGTCCCGCGAGCGGGCTGAGGGGAAAGCGGGGGCCGGGGGTGTCCGTGCCCGCCCTGAGGGGAAAGCGGGGGCCGGGGGTGTCCGTGCCCGCCCTGAGGGGAAGGCAGGGGCCGCGCGTGGCCGTGGTCGTGCCCGCCCTGCGGCGGCAGGGACCCTCCCCTCGGCGGGCTCGCGGCGCGCAGGCGCGCACCCTCGTCGCCCTTTTGCTTCCGGGACATGGGGGCGTTTCCTGTTGCTGTGGCGGCGGCTCCCGGGACCGAGAGTGCAACCGGCGGCTCCCCGGGGAGTCCGGTAAGAGACCGGGGTGTCAGCGCGCCCGCCGGCGCCCCGAGCCTCGGCCCCCGGCTCCCCGCGGCGCCACCCCCTCCCGGCCTTAGCGAGCCCTCCCGGCCTTAGCGAGCCCCCCCGGCACTGGCAGCCCCCCCTCCCCAGGGCAACGGGAGGCCGCGGCCGGTGACCGGCCCCCCCTACCCGGTCCCCGTGGCGGGGCAGCGCCGCTGCCGCCCCTCGCAGTGCCCGCGCTGAGGGGGTTTCAGCGGGGGGAGCCTGCCCGCTGCCGCCTAGCAACGTCCCGCAGCCGGCGGTTACACAACGCCGGCCTCCCTCCCGCGGCAGCGGAGGAGATCCAGAGTTTGGCCGGGGCAGCGGGTTTATCTTCCCTTCCGTGACAAATCCCGCGGCGTTTATAGCCGTCCCAACGACAGCAGCTCAAGGCTTAATCTGGGGGACAGGGCGTAGCTTGTGAAGAGCCAGCCTTTATCTTTGGGGGGGTAAAGAAGGAGATAAAATACTACTGTGTGCGTTAGGGAGGGGAGCTGGTGTAGCCTGGTGCGAAACCGGTTCACTTTGTGCCACAGCTTGAGTCTGAGCATCCTTACGCTTGTGATAATGAAATCCTGCATCGTGTCTTCTCGGTTGCTTACACGCGTAGTACTAGTGCTGGGGCTGCAGCTGTGAGAAAAGCCTGGGGTGCACAGAAAAAGACCTTAAATGTGTTAAGGAAAAAAAAATAGTGAACCCTTTGCGTTGCACACAGTTGTGATGGCTGACCCATTTTAAATGTTCCACAGCCCTGGCTTATTAGGGAGAGGAGCGGGAGAGAATATCAGATCGTGGGCTTAGCTTGTCTGTGCTGGAAAGAAAACCCTGGTAGGAGCGGTGACGGGTTTTGGAGGAGGTGGGGGGAAACAGGGACTGATTCAAACAGAAATAGCTTTCTGAACGTTTCTGGTACTGTATTTGGGTTTGCTGCTCTAATAAATATGCAAAATTTCTGAATACTCTTTGAAGGTTTTGTGCTGTGGTTTTGTTACTGTAGTATCTGTGTGTCTTCTGTGTAAAACCAAGAGAAGAAATGGCTGCTTCTCAGTTCCTTCTCTCTCCCCTCTTCAGAGGGAGTTTTGTAGGTGGCTTTTTCATTTGGCACCCTTTTTTTTAAATTTATAAAGCTATAAGGTAATAGTTTCTCTTTGGTATGGTAAAAAAAACAAACCCATGAAACATGGCTCTCAAACAGGAGCCATCAGACATTGTGTGTTGCAGTTCCACCTAATGTTTACCTATGAAATATTTTAAATACCTTTTATGATTGTCATAGTTGCTGCTTCAGTCCTGTAGCGTTCGCGTAGAATGGGGTAAGGGTTCAGCATGAGAGAATTGAAATGGTACTCATATTTCTTTTAGGATAATATGCTAATTTGACTTTGCGTTGTTTAAAAAAAGAAACATCAGTTGTTCGATTGTTCTGGTTTGGGTTTCTGTGTTTAAAGAAAACCCCAAGCCCACCAGAACTTGCAGTGTTGGGAATGACACAACCCCACCCCCCCCATCCGTCTGTCTGATATTTTGACAATAAAACCAGATACAGGGAGAAAGCAGTTATGGTTTGGGGACAAAGAGGAATGCTTTAACAGGGAAGCTGAAACTTGATAATTTAGTGTTGTTGCTGTCTCGCGTGGACTGTCTCTAGTTCAGAATGTGAAGTATCTCATCACCCTGCACCCTTCCAGTTTCTGGTTTCTGCCTCTACACAATTGGGCGAGTTAGCAAAACAAGTAAACACTGATCGCCAAAGACACTAGGACAAAGTTAAATCTGTTCTGGGTTCCTGAAGATACCTGACCTGGATTTACCTAATACAGAAACTTCTTCGCTTTCCAGTGAAACTCCTCCTCTTTCCTGAGGAGGTTAATCACAGTGTCACTCTGCTTTTTCTGGAATGCTGTAGTTGTTTGAAATGTTTCTCAGTCGTTGTGTTGTGTATCCTTATGTATAAATTCAGACCTTATATTCTATATTAATTATTCATATGCAAGTTGTTCAGAACCAGAAGTTTTGACTGTCAGTTCGAGAGAGAGGAAGTACCTTGCACGGTGTAAGGTTGAGGAAAGAGGGAGGAGATTCTCCTTGTTCCCTGAAGCATGGGATATTTGAAAACAGAAAAATTATTAATTTCACAAGAAAACTATTTTGTCCACAGCGCTCTCTTTTGCTGGTTGGATTTAATAGATGGTGGATATATCCTTAGCATTAAAATAGTGCTTGAACTCCTTGTGTCATTAGAATCACTGTGAAAAGGTGTCCCTGTCTGAACTTAGCTGTTTTCAAGTTTCGTTGTTTTTTGGTTTTTGTTTTTTTTTTAATCTGCCATTAAAAAAATGCCAAAAAGCCATGTGCTTGAGGGAAAAAGAAGTCAGGAGTTCAGTTTTTGGTTAATCACAGCGTATCTGACTGTTAGTGGTAGTTGTTTGCAAATGGCCTTTTAAGAGTTATTTTACTGGGCAGTACCATCACGGACCAAAGGTCAGAGTCATAATACTCATAATATCTGGTGAGTCATAGATTTGTCCTGGAATCCAATTCTGGAAGACATTTATAGGACATTGCCAGTGTCTGATCCACTGGCAGGTATTACAGCTGGGGGAGAAAATGTATTCGCCTGCCCTTCGTCAGCGAGGTTCATTGCCTTCTTGCATACTGTGAGTCAGGATTATGCTTTTGGGCATTGTTGTGTGTTGTCTAATAAACTGCTCTTAAGTTGTAAATTGGTTTCTGTGAGCCTTTGGGAAAGCATCTCCTTAATAAGGGAAGGTTTTTTATTATACCAGATATTAATTGTATTATCCTTAATTGTGAACAGGATCTTTTATGGTGTTTGTGAGCCTCTTGGTCTTAAATATTTCTTTGCTGGATGAGGCCCCTGTTTCAGTTGGTCTGTCAATGAGCAATAGGTCATCGCTGGCACTAGCCCATGCAAAATGCTTCAGAGGCAGTGACAGTCCCTCTAGTAAGCAGATGTGGGATAATGTCATGCTCCCAAAATTCTCAGTCTTAATTCCAAAACTGTTGATTTAAGCCCAGAAACAACCACGGTGGGTTTGCCTAGTTTCCGTGCTATGTGTGGTATCAATTGCTGATGTACCTTCAGCTCTAGCAGCGGTGGTCCTGTCCCCGCCCAGTCAAGGTAACCCAAATCCTGCACCTTCTAGGTGTGTAGGCAGTTTAACTGGCGTTCTCAGCACTAGCCAGAGCTACGGCCCTTCTGCATAGTCTGTGTTGAAATGAAATCCTTTGGAGGATCTAGTTTTCCCTGCCAAATTAATCTTCTTGCAGTTTCAGTGAGGGAGGGAGGGAGAAGATGGGGAAGAGGAAGGGAAGAGCCTGGGTGGCAGTCCTCTGAGTTTTTAGCTCTGTCTTTCTCAGGAATACCTTCTGTGCCTCTCCAGTTTGAGAAGAGCTTGCCGACATAACTGTCCACTTCATTTTTGTACCTTCCCAAATATAAGACCGAATGCCACTAGTTACTGATGATACGTGCAAAAATACTTTTCTTTGTGAGTTTTGAATTTACCAATGCTCCTTTTCTTTGGCTGGTCTCTGTGGTGGGTTGGGTTTTTTTCCCCTCTTATGATAGACGGGAGGGTTTTCTTCCTTTTATGTTTTCTAAGGTTAGATACCTATTATTTCTATCCACCTGTCATGACCCTTCCTACTTATCTCTGCTCTTAAATATCCATCTCGGTTTGTGCAGGTTCCTGTCACTTCGTCACTGTCCTCTGTCCCTCATTCTTCTCTTTGCTGTTTTCTTGGCCCCTGCAGTTCTCTAATACCCTGTTCAGAGAGGCTGGCCAGAAGAATAAAGAATGCAAAGAGATCTTACATGCAGAAAAAGGAAATCAAATTCACTAGTATTCGAATGCTTGTTCTCGTCCTTAATTGGAGTGTACTGTTCAGCACTGTCTGCAAAAGTGTGTTGAATAGGGAAAGCTGGAGCATATTTTATAAAATTAAGGATGCTTATAAAATAGTCTGATTCTTCTGTCAGTTTTCAAAATCCTCTTCTGTTAGGTGGGAAAAATAATGCCGTTTGGAAATCATTAAGTTAATTGCATTTCAAATAGTCTCTTAGAGAATCAAGTCCTTGGATTCACCTGCAGTTTTCTGAGGCTTTTCTGTAGCACTTTCCTGTTTTCTAGTATATTCTCTCCAGGTGTGTAAAGAGTGTTTCAGCAGCATAGGAAACTAACACACAGCACTATTAGGTATGTCAACTGATTAAGTGAAAAATATCTACCGAGAGTGATACCACCTGTTATCTTTAACAGAGCAAGTACATGGTTTTAAAATTGAAATATATTTTCAGTTGATATCCCTTTTACAGTTAGCTCAACAAGGTACCCAAGCTTTTGAAGGAGAGTTGGTCCTACTAATCATTAATAGGAAAAGAATTATCGAATGTAATCACTGAAGATATGTAAACATCAGGGAATATGAATGTCTAGTTAAAGTTTGAGAAAATGTTTCTAGATGACTACATTATGCAACTCTAGATGAATGAAGTGGATTTCAAGAGAAGAGGCGATGTCGCGGGGCAGGGCAGCAGCTGTATGCACACTTCCCGCCATCGGTGTGCCTGTTCTGCCCTGAAGGGAACCCGTCCGTAAGCTAGACTCGAATCCAACCCAGCCTGACGTCATGGAGAATTGTTTTCTATTTCCTTTTGTGTGGTGATTTTTGTCCTACAGTTTGCTCCTTTGTCTTGGGAGGAAAGGGATTTCCATTGTCAACTGGTTGTTTGTTGTTGTGGCGTGTCTTTTAACAAGCTCTTCATTTTCTGATGATAGGCGGAGGCCTTAAAAGTACTGAAATAGCTAATGTATTTGTTTTCCTCTACCGAGTTTTAGCAAGTGAATAATGTTGGTACATTTTTATCATACATTTGCAGAGGCACCTACATTTGAAATTAGATACAGTGCCTTTTGTTTTGTTGCATGGGGTACGGTATTGGTAGAAATATCACAGATAAGAGAGAAGTTGTGGGAGGTGATTGTTTTTGTGGAAATTTGTGTGCCAGGCACTCAAAGTGCAGTGTTCTGCTCTTGCTTCCCACACTTGTGGAAGATGCAGAACATGTAAGCATCTTTTGGGTCTGTGCGCTCAGTCTTTCTCTCAGTCTTGTTTTGTGTTTAAGGCCAAGTAAGCATTTTGCTCTTGTTCTCAGTGTTTTACTGTAATTATGGAAAACACTTAAAAGTGAGCATTTCTCTGTGTTAGCCAGGAGCCTTAAAGCAGATCACCAGTCTTGGCGCCAGGCGTGGGTGATAGTTTTGTTTGGATGAAGAGACCTTAAATAGTTTTTTCTTCATGCTTTAAACATAAACAGGATTTTCTCTAGCAGATATGGTGTTAATCTTCCCAGTTTTGTTCTATTTCTCTTTTAACAGGCATGCCTGAAACACATGGGAAGAAACAAATCCTGGTTTCCTTTACTGTCTGAGTTGCTGGTGTCCTGCTTCTGCTTTTGATGAAGGATCTTATTTTATAGATGGGCAGAAAGACTGCAGAAAATATTTGACACTACCAGCTGTCATCCTGTTTTCTCAAGCAGTAGTTACTATAAGCAAAAAAAGAGATTGGATTTTACCACACTATTAGTGCTTTTATGCCTTTTGGGTGAGAGAGGGCTGCTTTAGTTCCTTTATCTGGAAGCAGTCTCTTTGTGAAGCTAGAAAAGTGGTCGTGCTCTGATGGTGGTCATACTCTGATGATTCTGTGGTGCATTTTGAATTTACTGTAGGTACTTCAGCTCCTACTAACACTCTGTGCAGAAAGGCAGCTATTCCTATGGAGCCAAATAAATTGCTGCCTTCTTGAATGGTATCAATTTTGAATTGTGAGACATGGAAATAACCTTTGCAAATATGAGGACAGCAGCAGTGCTCTGGTTGAGTGGAGATTAGGCAGAATACTGTTAGTGCATTGAATAGTGTGTCTTTGTGCTTGCATGTGTGAATTGCATTATCAATGATTCTGAGTCTTATTGAAAAAGCTTGAGTATTTGGTGTAAAATCAAGACCAGAACACGCACAAGGATGCTCACTGAAACACCTGAGCTTACTCTGCATCTCTTCCAAAATTAAGATCTTTCATGTGTCACTCTTCCTCTCCTCAGATGGGAATGACAAGAATAATTTAAAGACTGTTTTTGTGTGTGTGTGTGTTTCAGATTGTGCAGTGAATGTCCATAAGAACTGCAAGAGTTTGCTGGCTGAATGCAGCAGCGTCAGACCCAAGGTGGGTTTTAAAATTTGTTCTTTTATAATGACAGTGCTTGACATAGTGAGTTTAATTTAGTGCGAGTGTTTCAATTTACATCAGTACAGAATCTTGCCCTACATCTTCAAGACATTGAATAGTTATTAGCTTGTCATTATAGTAATTTATGACAACATATGCAGGGAAAAAGAGGTGAAACGTTTTATTGCTGTGCTGAAAATTACTTACCATTGCTTGTGTCTGTCAGAAATGTGACTAACCCTGATAAGAATGCTCAAACCTATCACTTTTGGGGGGAACATAATTGAATTATATGGTACCTCTGAATTTTATGCTGCTGTATTTTAATAGGTTGTGCCATCTCAAAGCTGATGGAAGAGTATGAGGGGTGGAGGGGAATTTGGTTATAACAGTTGCGTATTATTTATAAGCTGAGCAATGCAGAATAAGTGATTTCATTTTTGAACTATGACAAACTTCGTATCTTGCTAAGCTGTTCATTTTTTATCTGTGTCACCGTGGTGCCTGTGATTGCATGTAAGGTCACAGGTTGGTTTCAGATAGCTGTCTATCTGTCGGTTTTTTTATTCTCGTATTGGTTTTGAAAATCATTTCCTCCTCCTTATAACTAATTATACTTGAGGGAGTTTTAGTTTGTTTTAACCTGCAAGTGTTGATGATTTCAGAGACTGATAGCAGATTAGGGAGTACTATGAGGGGGGAAAGAGAGAGCAAAACAGCTCAAACCTGGGCAATTAGAGGTTAGAGGAAGTGCTTTCAGCCATTGGTGATTTAGAATGTAACTCTTTTGAGGGCAGAAATGTTCTTGTGGGTTTTTTGATATATACTTTTAAACTTCTCGAGGCATTGTGCATTTTCCTTTTAAACCTGCAAATTCTCTTGCTCTGATGCTTTCATTTCTACTCTTTACCATCTCCCAAACTTTCAGGGTCGAGTCAGCCCTTACAAACCACTCCTGAAGAGAGCAAAGAGGGAGTGGTAGCACAAAATGATATGAGAAATGAAGTCAGAAATGAGATCCTCAAAGTGAAGTGAGACTCTTGAAAAGCCATTTGTTACAGACTGTATTACTTATTTAATTTCTTTGCATCTCAGATAAACTGTATCTCAATGAATTGTAATATCCAGTGTTGTATGAACAAGACAGGTGTACAGATTACCAAAGATGCAATTTTAAATGGGCAGTGTAAATTTTGGTTGAAACTGGCTGGGTTAGGTTAATTAGTATTGCTGTAAACTAAATGGCAACAAAGTGTAGGTGAAGTCTGTCTACGTAGAGGGTTTGCTTTCATTTAATACATTCTTTATGATCATAGCTTTAATTCAGCTGTAACTTCGGTTTTGGTTCTATTTCAGTCTGGTTTATACTTGATGGGATTTTTATACAAAGTGTTAATGTCTATATGCCATTCTTCTGGAATGTGAGAAAATCAAAATTGTTACTGCATCAAATCTTTTATACTTTCGGTATACAGCTCCGCTTACAGTTAGTGCTATATGATAGGAAAAATATGATTCATTTTGGACTGAAAGTTTGGTCTGTATGTGTAAGAATATTGTATTTTTTCCTATAGCAGAAAGATTTGCAGCACAGACCTTCTGGATCTCCACAAAGTTCGCCCCAGTGCATTTCCCCAGGTTTGTACTAAAGAATGATTTCTGTGCTCAAGGCTTATCTGTTCGATTGTATTTTTTTTCTTTAATATGTTTTAAAGGCTATACACAGTGTGTTATTGAAGTATAGAAAAGGTCTCTTTTAATAAGATGGCTTCGGGTTTTTTTCTATTGGGAATGGCTTAGAGGCTCCTAGCAATCTCCTGTGTGTTTTTATCTCTTTATCTTTTTATTTTTCTTTATACCTTCTTGCTGTGTAACCTCAAAATATCATGGTGAAAAGGGATCAATAAGCTAGTTTTTCATTGATTGTCTATTCTCTGG
Source organism: Balaeniceps rex (assembly GCA_013401315.1). NCBI lineage: Eukaryota > Metazoa > Chordata > Aves > Pelecaniformes > Balaenicipitidae > Balaeniceps > Balaeniceps rex. Next base: position 108,153 of record VYZW01051367.1, read on the forward strand.
CCTCTGAAAAGACTAGAACTGTGAACTTTGTTTTACATCAGATTTTCATAATTGTCTATTTAAAACTTGCCTGCAGCTAGTGGTTGCTAGAAATCTCTAAGACAAGCTAGCACTAATGGTCTGAACATAAATCTTTGTTGAAACAAAGTGGCAAAAGGGATCTGGGAGGAAAAAAAACAAGAAGAAAGAACAGTTCTATTGCAGCATAGGCTTTGAAATAGCTTTTTGCTACTGGAAAAGACCACTGCGGCCACAGGTGTATGATTTAAATGCATTTTAATCTGTAGATGTTACGAGGTCTGCATTAACAGAACAGGCTTCTTGGCTCTCGGATGATTGACCGTGACTAGAGCTGAATTATTTTCTGCCTTGCAGTTGGTCCATTTGGTTGCTTTGATGGCTGTAAGAAACACAGTTGACGTGAATGTCTGAGTATTACTATGTGTGTTTCATATGTTTTTGTTGGGCATCATTTGACTTGCGTTGCAAGGCGTACTTCTTTATGAAACGATTCTTACCAAGAGATAGCGCAAAGGGAATAATTGTTACAAGAAGATAAATGTCTGTTTGCGTTACCAAGAATGGTTTTGTGCATTTAGGGGAAAGTGCAGAGGCTAAAATAGGAAACAATAAGGAATAATGAAAATAGGACAAGCTGGCTGTAGGGCTTGTCGTTGAAACAGCTCTGTGGTATACAGTCTGGTCTGGTGTGATAGGTTAACAACGATCAATACGGACTCTCAGCAGTGTGCAGACAGTGCTAATTGAACTCAGAAAATGGCTTTTTGTTGGTGGAGACTCTGCTAGGCAGCCAGTACTTATTTTCCATAGTCAAAAGCAGAAGCTGGAAGTTAAGGGAACAGCTAATAGCATGGGCATCATATGTCTTTACCCACAGCATAACACTGCAGACTGTAGTGCCCTGCAAAAAGAGCCAAAGGTATTGTATCAACATAAAAGAGAAATAGATTTTAAGAAAGGTACAAACTATGTTGGTTGTGTCCCCCCATCCCTCTCCCTGTGTTTTGCCTCTGGAGATTTTTAGGTTTGGCCTACCATTGTGAAACGGAACTTTATGTTCTTG